>CAJHNH020000818.1:60000-172500 GCA_905116865.2 Candidula unifasciata | reverse complement strand
TCACGCCAGCCGCCTTTCACTTCCTAGGACTGTACCTGGTACCCAAATGAAAACTGAACAGACCTTGAAGCCAGTCATTTTCTGAAAAAGAAAAATCTAGTTCCGTTAGGACCTGAACCCGGGACCTTCTGAACCACATCTAGCCACTACGCCACGGCGACTCCATAAGCAATGGTCTATTAACTGTTTAATATCCTTGTTATTAAACATTACTCAAATGATTGAAATATACATAGATGATATAGGCCTGTTCTGCACGCTAACTATACGTGCTCGAGCGTCTGCTCAGCTCTGCTTCTGGGACATGTCGGGTCGTTAGTGGCAAACCATTTGACCATACTAGTGCCTGAGGGTAACAAATCGTGCTCAGAACGGATGACAAAGCTCAGCCGCAGTGGAACAGATCTCACCCCATGTGAGTACTCGTGGCAAGGCACTTTCGAGGCCGATCCAATGGCCCTGCTGCTACTGCTGTGCTGTTTTTCTTGACCTGTATCTCGTTTTTAGTCTGTATCTGCTGTGTTAAATGATTAATTGATTAGAGATAATACAGCGATGGTTTCCCTTGCCTTTCGCCGGTTTGTATATGGTTTGACTCCACTAGCCTTTGTCTAAAGAGACTTATCCTGCAAGGGAGCAAGGGGGGAGAGGTTATGGCGCCTCTTACCTGCCGATGCTCATGTCGTAGAGTTTTGAGGTTCTGGGGTAAGACAGAAGTAATGGTGGTATCAAAGAAACGAATTATTCTTAAATGTGTCGATGGTGTTATTTTAGGACAAGTAAAGCAATTTAAGTGTCTGGGCACATGGATAACATCAGATGGAAGATGCATAACTGAGATAAGAAACAAAATAGGAAGGCAAAAACTGCATTTTATAAAATGAAGAATATCTTGTGCGATAAATCCTTGTCATCGAGAATTAGAAAAAGAATTCTTGCTTGCTACATACATCCAGTTTTACCATATGCCTGTGAATCCTGGACAATCGGTAGGCATGTGTGATGTGTAAAGGCAGGCTCCCAATGTGATGTGCGTTCTGGTGCTGAGAGGCATAGGCCCCCATTGAGTTGTGCGATCGGGTAAAATAAATTACGGCATCAAATAACTTACAATGCCACCAGTGAAGTGTGGCAAAACAGTATGAACTTCAATGCTTCCAACTGCAGTTAACGATGAAGACTAGAAGATATGTGATTGGTGTATTTCTTGAAGCACTTGATCATTGAAAAAATGTGCAAATAATAGGACTCTTGGTGAAGACTAATCAAAACACACCAACACAAGCTACGCATGCACACCCTTGATTACTTCGAAATAACATCTTCAATTCAAAAGACAGGTCAACAGCCCTACCTTGAAAGTCAGGTCAACAGCCCTACCTTGAAAGTCAGGACGGTCGCATCACTCTCCTCTTCTGCAGTCTGAACAGGGCATTGTCCTTCTTTAATGATTCGGCCTGGAGAACCCTTCCTTAAAGTATACCGGCTTCTTGCTGAGCGCAATAAACAGTGTACCAGCTTCAGGCTGAGGTTTCTAGTGGTGTCGCGGGATAGAGCGTCCTCAAGGATCCATGGAGACACGACCACACGTCTGTCTCCTTCAGACTGTATGCACCGAATGCTTTCCGTGGCATCCCGGGGTAAAGCGTCCTCAAGGATTCACACCAAGGCCGGACCACACGTCCGCCTTGGTCAAACTTCCAATCTCCTAGATTACAATACCTTAACAACATTACGTATTGTTTTGACGTCCTATTAGCTAACTCAGTATTGGTGCGTTTTAGTGCATATCCGCACGCGACAGCAGGCCAAACAAAGAGGTTTTAAAAGAGGCGTGAGCCCAAAGACAACTTATCACAGACATCAGAATGAGATACTCATTATTTTTCGGCCATGTTATGAGAAGAGGGCAAATAGAACATGTTGTGACCACTGGAAAGATCTGTGGAAGGAGTGGCAAAGGAAGACAACGAGAGAAGATTCTTGACAGCCTTGTTGCATGGCATGGAGGTGTGTCGGCACACAAACTGAGACATGCTGTAGGAGATCATGGATTACAGAGGGGCAATATTGCCCATGCCAGTCGGCAAGGCACCTGGTGATGATGATGATCTGCTGTGTTACCAGCTGTCTACGCTCTTTGGCCGAGGCTTTTGACCAGCATGTGACTTTCCCTACCTTAGGTTGCGTGGGTCACTTGGTGTGTAACCAATGACTTCTCCCAAGTCAAAGTGGCCTCAAACCTGTTTGCTACTAAATATTATGTTACCGACTTTTAACCCTAGTACGTCAAAAAAAATAAAAATAAAACTGCAGTCACTTCCCACTAACTACAGCCGTTACCTAGCGAATATAGTAAGTAAGTGACCCTTTCCCAAACCAATAGGGATAAAGGGCATATAGGGCTAGACCTACATTTTATATACCAATCAAGGTAAGTGATGTGGTCAGCATCACGCCGGCCGCCTTTAATTCCCGGGACTGCACCGGGTACCCACTCAAGGCTGGGTCGACCTGGAAGCCAAGGTCATTTTTGAAATGTGTGGCTCCGCCAGGAAGCGAACCCACGACCCTCCGATCCGCGGCGAGCGTCTAGGCTCTCCGCCACGGCTATTTCACGCTGATACAGGGGAGCTCTAAATCTTTTATCCCTAAATCATAAATTACTTCAAGAAATAATAACCTTAAAGTTTATGCGGTTTTCTTGCAGGCTGTGGATGTCTTTGATTAGTATTTAATGACAGTTTGTACGAACAGAATCTTATACTTGTTTTAATAGGTTGTTAAACTGTCACCTTTATGTTCAGCCCACATTTCAGTACACAGTTTACTACACTGTGTTTACTTTGTTTTGTCGTCGGCTTTACACGAACTATCAGAAAAACACTGGACTTACCAGTAAAACTCTTAAATATTCAAGGCGGAGCTTCGTCAAACCTGTTTACGTTTCAGTTGTGATTTTATCCTTTGTTTTCATTATAAGTACTGGCACACCAAAACTGCAGAGAAGATTTCGTGATATTTATTGTCTGGAAACATTAAGCGGGTACGTTCTGCATTTCCTATAATTATATATATATATATATATACATATACTAGCTGTACCCGGCCACGCGTTGCTGTGGCATAGTTTGGCTAAATGGAAATGAAAGAAAATAGAAATCGCACGTGTCTAATACAATCATTGTCTGCTCAGATATAGAGATAGTTTTTGATCCCCATCCCCCACAACTAAATCCACCTACTACCCTCTCCCTCATCAAAGGTTTTTGGAAAAGAAAGACAATGGAAATCACACCTGTCTAATATAGTTAATGTCGCAATCATTCTCTGCACATTTATATAGAGATAGTCTGGTTTTCCAACTTTAGAACACGAACCATATAATTGTGTCTTTATATTAGTGGTCGTTTAAATGGTGCTATTAGCACAGTAACAAAAGTGGTTATTTGGTTATCACATGCTAAAGCTGTTTGTATTTTTATAGTAGACGTAAGTAAAGCTACTACTGTACTTGTAAATAACAAAGTAAGTCGTACAAAAATTAGAATAGTGAAGGTAGCGTTAGTAAAATAAAAACAATTTAAGTAAGTAATGAGAACTTAAAAATCAAGTGTAAAGCTCTTCAAGTTCTCTTAAATTTCAGTCATTACCCTCTCCCCTCGCCTCTTTCACCGACTACTGCTCTCTCCCTCTTAGAAGGATTGAAAAATCAGCACCTGACGAGATTCTTTTTGTTGTAACTGACATTGACATCACTGTCCATCCGGACTAAATTGGGAGCAGGAATTGTAATAGGTAGTGAATGGGACTAATGTAATATTTACCGCATTATCCTTCAAGTACCAGTACAACTACTACCACGACCACCACCACAGTAGCTAAAATAATGTCACTGCTATCTGTTTTACCATCGGAGTAGACAGGGAGTCGTGAGCCAGAAGATTTGGCGCCGCATGGCTAGTGCTGTCGCCACGGACTGGTCAGGTTAGGATGTATGATTTCGCTCCCCGACAGAAGAATGCCATAACCTTACCGGCGGTCTTCACATGAGAGCACTACGGTGTAACCGCCCAACCACAACTACTACTGCTGCTGCTACTTTGAGTGGGTAAAGCAGTTACTGTGACTTAAAGCTCTCTCAGTAATCAGTTTGCCCCCCCCCCCTCCCCTAAATTCACCGACTACTCTTTCCCTCATCGAAGTAGTTGAGAGGGAAAAAAACCAATTGAAAAGAAATTAAAACAGGAAAAATACACCAGAATTAGGAAATGAACGCTATGGTAAACAGCACAGCTTAAAATTCCAACGCAGATGAAATAATTAAATCTAATTAAAAATTAATGGAAAGCTATGAAATTTCAGCGTAACCATGCAATCGAAAAGTTTAAAATGAAATCATAAGTATGTGAAATGGTCAAATTTAATTATCAACTGGTTTACCCACAAACCTGTCCTTGTTTGTTTTTTTTGTTTTTTTTTTTAAATATATATCATTAGGGCCATATGGCTAGTGCTGTCGCCACGACAGTGCAGGTGAGGATTTTATTTTAGCCGTTAGTATTTAAAAAAATACTGCGTATTCGAACCCTGGTCTCCCTCTCAAGAGCCGAGTATTCTAACCATTGGACCAAGCAACCACTCAATCGGAATAACGAAAAGAGAACATACCTATTTTAGATGTGTATCCATACTGCAGTGTCCCGATTATAACCAAACTCAAAACAGCAGGCAATTGTTTTCTCATTGACAGATATTCCAAATATATTAATGAAACGGCACAACAAAAGAAATCACACGTGTCTAACACGGTTAATGTCGCAGTCAATGTCTGCGCAGACGTCTAGATAGTCCCTGATGCCCTCCCCCCTTCTTTTTCCCTACCAATCCATCGGCTACCTTTCAACTCATCGAAGGATGTTTAAAAAAAACAGAGAGGGGAACCATTTGAGGCCGTTAAATATTATGAATTAATATCGTTAATATAAATTTCTGTAACCTATGGTGCCATTTCAATGGGTTGAATTGAATTCTGTCCGTATTCCATAGTCGTGGATTTCAAGCTGTACGATAGACATGGCCAATGAGACACCTTTTTTTGGGGGGGTGCCGAGTTGACCATGTATCTTAGTGCACTTGTATTCATGGCGAGGCGCAGACGCCGTCTGGAGGTGACAGGTTCAATTCCCGGCACGGTAACTATAGCTTTCGATTTTTATGTTGTCTAGTGTGTTCTTCTATCTTTCTACTTCTTTCTATGAGTGCCGTTCACAATACTTTCTGTTACTTGATTAATTCTTAAAAAAAAAAAAACAGAACATAGAAATCGTGTCTAATATAGTTATTGTGGCATCCGCCTAGAGTGCTGGATGTCCCGGGTTCAAACATTGATGAAGGCTGGGATTTTTTCATGTGTGTATTGTTGCGCCCGTTAAAAAATTCCTTGGCAGTTGAAAATCGAAAAGAGTAGCCTAAAGGCGCTGCCCAGGAAAAATTTTGAGTTAAAAATCTACCCAAAGTATTTTTAGGATCATAGCCGGTGCAACTAAGTTCGTGCACTGCGCTAAGATTCTTCAGACCTGGGCTTTAGTTAGAAATAGAACAGAGCATTTATGGGTTACACCTGTTCGCAACGCCCAAGCCACTGACGCCGACAATGTCAACCTGTTAGGAGAAAAAGACATTGCACTAGATTTAAAGAAGAAATCAAGAACATATTTCTAACTCTATCGGGTAACCCACACATTCCAACTACAATCAGCTTTCAAGACAGATGGAACCAGATCAAAGAAACATACAAAACAACCAACAACAACATATTAGGAACCAAGAAACAACACCACAAAGAATAGATTAGAATTCAAACCACGGACTATATTACCAAGCGGGAAAAAATTAAGAGCCTCATAAATCACACTAAATCAAAACGTCAGAAAGGCACACTAATGTTAGAATATAGCGAACTAAATAAAATGATTTTTAAAATGCCAGAACTGACAAGAGAATATTTATGGAAAATCTAGTAGAAACCGCAGAAAATGCTGCTAAAGCACAAGATCTACAAACCCTGCACAAAATAACCTAACAAATATGAGGAAGCAGAAACAATTACCACAGCATGCCCATCAGAGATAACCAAGGCAATTCGCTTACACAGAACAAAACAAAACATGGAGTGGACTAAACACTTCTCTAACCTCTTGAATAGAGCTGATCGTAGACCTTCGCTAGATGTTCAACCAGCCTCTCAGGACCTAGCCAATATTATTAAACCACCAAGAAAACAATAACTCCTTAAAGCTGTCCACACTTTGAAGAATAACAAAGGTCCAGGCTTATCTTATAGACAATGCGTTTGCAATGGCTGGTTTAGTACTAGACAGAAGCTATGCTAATTAATGACATGGCCAACTCTTATGGTGAAGACAAATCCGGTTCCCTCATAGATAGGGAATGGATGACGGTTGAGAACTTGGCTAATGTTGACCGTTCTCGTCGACGTTTCTCCTCCAGTTTCGATGCTGCAAGATTGTGAAAGTCCGGTTTGCAGCCAGATCTACTTAGTCTAGTGCTCCTGACAGCACTATAAGCTGTGATTATATGTTATTGACTGAGTTCTAGATTTGTAATATAATGGCAATGATGGGTAATGTCTTTTTCTTCGTTGTGTTGCTGGGACAAGGCGTGTGCTATTGCTGCTATTTATTTGCTGGCCGTGGCTGCAACTTGGCCGAGGACACGTGTAGAATGGTCAGGATTTAATCTACTCATCTTGCAGCCATTCGTCAAAGGAAGTTGATTTTCAGCGATGACGCCTGGTCTCGCAGTGTGTTTAAGGAGGTATGCACCTCTGGTTTGCCAGATTAAATCGTGTGTGTTTTGCTGACTGACACTTTGTATGGCTACGGCAATCACCTAAAGTATCCAGCGTATCTGACTCAGTTTGTGACTGGAATCACTGGCACAGGCGGTTGAGCAATTATGGGCCAATGTCGTTTGCTGTGATGCCGGAATCGTTACTACTAACTAACAAATGCAGCAAAGGGCACGATTCTATTTCACAGTCTATGCTAATGGAGAAGGAGATCGGAGCAATCAATGTGTCCGGAGGGCTGTCACAATAACCTGACGAATTACCAGGTATCTTTGTCGCACATCAAATGTCATTTATAACTTAACTGTTAATTTTCCTCGATGAAAAACCAAATCATGCCAATTTGTTTATTTTTTTTTTTTTTTTTAAACTAAGGATAATTTGATTTCTGTGGCATATGACAGTGCCTCATCAATTCCCAATGTGACTACTATTCAATGCTGTGAAAAGCCTTTTCCTAGTCCACAAATACAACATAAGGACGTGCATTTATTTCCATACTTTGTTCTATTATTATGAATAAAGCTGCTATCTGGTCAGCACTGGTGCTGGTAAGTCCTACACCCGCCGATTCATATCTCTCATGTTTTTTAAGGTTGCCATATATAAGGCTAATTTGCAGGAAATGGGTCTAGTCTTTTCGGCGCAGGGTTCTCGTTCAGGAGACTCGTGTTTGATCATAGGTCAGTGTGCAGATTTTCCGTCTTGGTCGAAAACACACACATGAACGTTCCTGGCAGCTACACTAAGCACTGAGCCCTGAATCGTGTTTCCTTTTCCACACATCGCTAACAGTGATAGATTCAAGCAGTAAGCAAGGACCACTTTCTACACATCGCTAACAGTGATAGATTCAAGCAGTAAACAAGGACCACTTTCCACACATCGCTAACAGTGATAGATTCAAGCAGTAAGCAAGGACACTTTCCACACATCGCTAACAGTGATAGATTCAAGCAGTAAACAAGGACCACTTTCCACACATCGCTAACAGTGATAGATTCAAGCAGTAAGCAAGGACCACTTTCCACACATCGCTAACAGTGATAGATTCAAGCAGTAAGCAAGGACCACTTTCCACACATCGCTAACAGTGATAGATTCAAGCAGTAAGCAAGGACCACTTTTCCACACATCGCTAACAGTGATAGATTCAAGCAGTAAGCAAGGACCACTTTCCACACAACGCTAACAGTGATAGATTCAAGCAGTAAGCAAGGACCACTTTCCACACATCGCTAACAGTGATAGATTCAAGCAGTAAGCAAGGACCACTTTCCACACATCGCTAACAGTGATAGATTCAAGCAGTAAGCAAGGACCACTTTCCACACATCGCTAACAGTGATAGATTCAAGCAGTAAACAAGGACCACTTTCCACACATCGCTAACAGTGATAGATTCAAGCAGTAAGCAATGACCACTTTCCACACATCGCTAACAGTGATAGATTCAAGCAGTAAACAAGGACCACTTTCCACACATCGCTAACAGTGATAGATTCAAGCAGTAAGCAAGGACCACTTTCCACACATCGCTAACAGTGATAGATTCAAGCAGTAAACAAGGACCACTTTCCACACATCGCTAACAGTGATAGATTCAAGCAGTAAGCAAGGACCACTTTCCACACATCGCTAACAGTGATAGATTCAAGCAGTAAGCAAGGACCACTTTCCACACCTTCAGGGGTGTTCGCCATTTTATGAAAAAAGCAAACGACCTCTCTCTCTCTCTCTCTCTCTCTCTCTCTCTCTCTCTCTCTCTCTCTCTCTCTCGTTCTACCCCACAAGGACATCACACAAGCGATAAACACCCGGTGATACAAAATGTCAACATGCGAATGAGGATCACCCGTGGAGAGGTCCCATAAACCCCTTTCAGCCGTTAGGCCATATTTAATGCCCGTCTATATTCATGGCTCCCTACAGAAGCAATAGTGGGGCTTCAAAAAACGAAGAATGGCATCCTACACGGCGACGACTGAAAAAATTATTGTCAAACCACCTTTTTCGAGATATAGACCTAAGCGGTTTTTTTTTTTTTTTAAAGGGGGTGTTGGGTGGTTTTAAAAAATTATAATATTATTCATTTATAATTTATTTCAGGATTTTTTAGATTTACAATGCGTCAAACAACACAAACAATGAAACCTGAGACTCACTTTTTATTGCTTGGAGTTTTCTTGTTGCTTCTGTGCATCGCCAGCTACAGCGCCTATACCATAGATGTAGAAGACGGCCTGATTGATGGACCAGAAGGTGGAATAGAGACACGGGGCGAGAAACGTAAGATATTGATCATTTGTATAAAGTGTGATCATTAAAACTAGTCATAATGTCTTTACTGCAAACGTACGAGTTGAGCTGTGTTGATTCAAGAACGGACATCACAGCTCTCTGGTCATTCCTATAAGCGGTACGTCACCATCTTAAGCAGCCAGCAAAGCGTTCCGATACAATTGGTGCCAGTAGCATTCTGATTAAACTTCTGTCTTGCCTTTCCTCTGAGCCTCGAGCTTCTGCCAGAACCTCTTGTCACACCCCGCTGCATTATTCTCACTAGACAGTGGTGATCCATCTTCTCCTTCGTACTGTACACGCAGACGTACGAGAAATTATTTAAAAAAATAATAGTATGTGTGCTAGGTGAAGGCAAACTAAAGGTAAAGTCGTGAGATGTGAACCAGCAAACGATTATAAACCGTAAGTGCTCTGCCTCCAGTACGGACAGCTGATAAGAAACTGTCCACCTGTGTCGCCGTCCGTACGCAACTCTGTAGCTACAGCGACGCTCCTCCATTTACCCGAGAGGGTAAATTGTGGTACCCATTACCTAGAGACTGGTTTTGAACACCGGGCTGCAGCGAGTCGCAGTTGGATTTGAAAGTTAGTCTCCTGTCGCTAACGCGGCCCCCGGGTAAGTGTTCTATGAATAAACAAAGCAATTATTACCCCTTTCAGTGACAAACAATTCGTTAAGGCAAGATCTATTTAAAAAAAAAAAATATACAAAATTAAAAAGTCTTGATGATGATGCGACCACAAGATCGCCGGGCCGGTTGGCAATCACACAGCCGGTGCACTAGCAGGGTCTAACATTTGTTTAGGACTTTTTGCTTGGTTGTTTTTTTTTAAATCCTATTTCTAAGTCGTATTTAATATCCTAAAATTATTACAATAATTCAATGACATGCATTATCAAGTATTACTCGTTTTCTTTTCTCAAACTGCAGCCAGCACAGGTAAGTCTGTCTTTGTCACTGTATTCATCATCATCCTCCATTAACACTGCGTGTCGTTGGATCACCAGTTGGTGTTGACTGATCAGCTTCCTCCACTTTTGACAGTCTGGTGCGATCTTTCGTGGTCTGCCTCATCTCCCCCCGTAGTAATGTTTTTGAGAGGCCATGGATCCTATTAAATATCCCTACTATTGCATTTTCCGCCCTTTATTGTAGTTAAAACAGGTTCACAATTGCCAATAGGTTGGATGATTATACGGCGAACCTCCTCATTCGTGATGTGGTCTCTGTCTGACATTTCCAATGCTTGAATATTCTTTACGAGTCTGGCATTGAGGTTTAAGATTTTGAACAGCGGATCAACATCAAAGACACACGGGTAGTAACCCACAAGTTCTTCTTCTAACTCAAGTCTGGGTCCGAAGAAGCTTAGCATAGTGCACAGGCTCTGTGGTACCGGCGAGGATTCGGAAATACTTTGGGTAGATTTTCAACTCTTAATTTTGCCCAGGCAGCGCTGTTAGGGTACACTTTTCAATTTCCAACCGACAAAGGATTTTTTACGTGTCCAATAATGCACAAGAGCGTCCGATCTTACTACCCACAGACCAGGGAAAATTACTAGAAGTCAAAGTCCACGTGAAAAAATTTCAGCTCTTACTAGGGATTGAATTCGGAACCTTTAGCACTCGAGACCACGCAGCGCCCTCGAGTCTGGATAATAATGTCCACGTTTTACAGCCAAATTTAATCGTACTAACACTGTAGTACTCCGACTAGTCCAAATTTAGCTTTACCTGAAATGTTTTTGATACTCCAAAAATACAATGCTGTTTATATAAGACTGATATTGCCTGGGCTATCCTAGACATGATTTCTTGTCTAGACCCTAGTTCACTTAAAAGGGATCCTATATAGAAATTGTTGACTTGTTCTAATTTGTGACCTTTAATGTATTTTGGTGTAGTTATGTGACGACATTTTCCTTATCAGTTCAATTATAACTCCTAGAAGAATATTTTCTTTTTTTTTTTTCTCAAAGTCTATGACATGTGGCGAAGGTAGTTATGTCTCTCCACAACCTTCTGACTACCGTAATTTTCATCAGCTGTGACACAGATGATCGTTTATGCAAAGGTATCAAACTGTCCAGCATTATTGCCATCGGTCTTTCTTTGCCTCTCGTCCCCTCCACTTTCCTAGGGTCACAATGTACTCCAGCTTTCTCCTTCTCGTCACAAGACGAAAGAAGTTAGATTGACCACATCACCCTATTGGGTGCCGATTGGTCTTTAAAATATATGTCTAGCCCTATGTGCCCAATACACCTAAAGGACTGGGAAAGCGTCGTTTACTTTTATACAATACTGATGCCTTATCTGAGTTGTTGATGGAACCTATTTCTCCACACCACTCGTCTACCTTATACACCACGGTCTGCAGTTCTCTAGAATACTCTAGATATTATATTTCTTTTCTCCCTTTTCTGTAGACTAAGACATCGTCAGCAAAAGTCAACATTCTCTGCATACTCACTGCTTCAATTGCCGCTATCCAGTTTGTGTACACATTGAAAAGTACAGGACGAATGGCGGAACCCTGTGGGAGGCAAGGCGCTATACTACGTGGTTTAGAGCTCCACCAGCCTTCATGAAAGGCTGCCTGTCCTTCATAAAGGCAGCCACATTGCAACTGACGTTCCATGGACTCGCGGCCATATTCACAAATGTGTATAGTAAAACATCACATCTAACTCTATTATATGCATCTTCTAGATCCAGTATCACCACCATTGTTTCATGCTTACTCTGAGCACCTCATAAACACCGTAAGCCAGGATCACGCTATATTCCCCAAGTTTCCATTCTCAGTCGGTAACTTCCTCACCGTCTCGGTAGGAGTGCGTATTTTTCTAGGTAATCCTGATACTTACCTGCAATCATAATTCACATGAGTCAACGTGCCAAAATCCCACCTACCATCTTTACATCCCTGAGCATTTCTTGTTACCCAGTTTTGACTTGTTCACCTTGGGAGCCAAGATCATATATTCACCAGAATAGATCCTGGTGCGGATTCGAACCCATGACGATCGAAATCATTGGTAAGCTTATCGCACTTGTACTAGTTGGGCTTTTATTGCTGCATAAATGACAAGGAAGGTGTAGTCAAGGCCTTTTGGAAACAAGAAGTCGGAAGAGAAACTGGATTATTATGGCATGCAGAGCATAATACATCTGAGTGTGACCAGACGGTTTGGCTGGCGCACGCCCCTCAGAGGAAAGGCAACACGGTCCGGACTACGATCCGTACCATTACTATTGGAACTCTGCGCTGGCTGCCGAGGATGGGGATTGAGCGTGTAAGGAAATATTCCGAGTGCTGTGATGTCAATTTTGGACTTATCTCAACTCAATTCTTTTGCATTCCTTGAAACTTATTTTTAAATAATTTTTTTCTAAGTTGTTTTAATAACATAATTCAATGCCATAAATCATTGTGTTGTATACGTGTTTGACATTTCAGACAAAACAGGTAAGGGTAGGAATCTATCTGAAAATCTAATAAACTTTTTCATCTGACTTATTATCCCTAGACAAAACATATCCCCCTTTCCCTCCATAGGTGTCTCCGCTGGGGGAGGTTGTGTTTCTCAACGATCCCGAGAGCTATACCGGCGGTAGGTCAGATACTAGCAGGGTATCCCAATCCGGAAACGTCGAAGGGTAGAGAACAGACACACACAAAAGACACCCTGACCCTCCAGGTTGGGGATTGAACCATGGGGCCGACAGTCCCACCTTCGTAAAACAACATCTCGAAACAAAACATATATCAAAGCTTCTATTTCAAATCGATTCAAACTGACAACGAAACTGGAACGTTAAAGTACTTTTGAGATTTGGAGCATGGAAATATCTGAGAAATGTGCAGATGAATTGAAAATAAAGCAAAAATTTAAATTTTACAAAATGCATCACAGAAATATGTGATGGATATTAAGACTATAATTACAACCACTGCAGAAAAATATTTTGGTTTATCCAACATAAACAGAAAGAACAAATGGTTCGATAAAAAATGAGAATAAGCAGTCAGTAAGAAAAAAAATAAACTAATCAGATTTGGCTAAAGGATACTTACTAGTAACATACGAAATGAAGAAAACTATAGAACAGAAAGTAAAGAAGCTGCAAAAATAGGTAGCAAAAGCAAGAATTCATAAACATTGTTATAGACATGGAAGCTGACTATCAAAACAATGAATACATAAACGTTTTTTTAAAGAACTGAAGTCTGTAATTCAAAGGCATCAACACAGCATATATAATTTATAAGATTACAGTGGGACAATGCTAAATAATAGTGAAAAGATATGTAATAGATGGAAGGAATACTTGACAAAAATTGTTACATTGTGAAACTTCACTTAAAACTTATCCACAGGAAGAGGTATTAACTTGTGAACCAAATATTGAAGTGCCTAATTTGGAAAAAGTACTCTATGTCATAAATCGGCTTTGAAAAAAAAAAAACATGGTTCTGATGAAATTACTGCTGAACTTATGAAAGAAGGTGGTCATACAATAATTCTGAAGATATATTAATTAATTAAACTAGTTTGCAAGACGGAGAAATTACATCAGGAGTGGAAAATGTCATTATTATTACCAATTTTTAAGAAAGGAGACAGGTATAAGTGTGACAATTATATAGGAATATCACTATTATCTACAGCTAAAAGATAATATCAGCTGTACTGCTAATCAGGCTAAAATCATACGCCGAAGATATATTTGGCGATTACCAAGCGGGTTTATGACAGAACAGATCAACAATAAATCAGATATTCATTTTGCTTCCATCATTATCATCATCATCATAATCATCATCATCATCATCAGGAGCCTTGCCGACTGGCGTGGGCGATCATGCCTCTCCATAATTCACCATCTCCTGCAGCATGTATCAGTTTGTGTGACGACACACCTCCATGCCATGCAGTAAGACTGTCATGAATCTTTTCTCGTTGTCTTTCTCTATCCCTCCTTCGACAGATCTTTCCAGCGGTCACAACATGTTCTATTTTCTTTCTTTTCATAACATGGCCGAAAAATGATGACTGTCTCCTTCTGATGTCTGTGATAAGTTGTCTTCGGGCTCCCGCCTTTTTCAAAATCTCTTGGTTGCTCTTTTTGGCTGCCCAAGGTATTCTAAGCATTCTTCTAAGCATTCTTCTAAACATTCTTCTGAGACAGATGGTTAATTAATATGTAATGAGAAGTAAATGTGGCCAGTGTAACCGCTACCACATCACCCATCCAGTACCAGTACTATTGCTACCACTACCACCACCACCTTTAGAACAAAAACAAAAAACAGTCACTACTGTCTGTGCAGGTCGGTGTAGCCAGAGGGGTTAGCACTGCATGATGTCGCCACTGACTGTTTAGTGCAATTGAGTTCCCAACAAAGAAAAAAAAAAAAACTCTATCACCTAACCAGTGATTGAACCCACAGTAATAGTCTGTTCTATACTCACAACTAGCAGAAATATAAAAAAAAAACACCCGTCATCTCCCCTCTCTGAAAGGACGACTGTTAAATGACCTTGGCATCCGTGTCCACCCAAAGTAAACTGGACTGTAATCAGTCTTAGTTAACAGCTTCTGACATCAACGAATAATTTATTATCGAGTGAAGCGTCGCAGCACTCTTGAGGGAAAAATAAAAATTAGCACCCAGTGCGTAATCGAACACCGGTCAACCACCTGAAGGGCGGAATACGTACAAATATACTACCTAAGACTGAAGAGCTTGGGTCCAATATCCCAGCCTAGCTGTAAACCACAAGACTACGTTCCATCGCCCTCTTAAAGGCGAACGAAGATTACCCGTGACCTGACCAACATCAAGTCGCCGCTATCGCAGGCTAGCTGTAAACCCCCAAACCAAGCGGGAAGAAGACGTAGATATCGCAGCCTAGCTGTAAACCAAAACAAAACGTGCCAGCCGCTTAGTTAAAGGCAAAAACAAAATTAATCACCCAGTGGGGCATTGATCGCCAGTAACTCGCGTAACACGCAAAATAGACAACTACGCTACCAAGGACTCAAGCATCTGCCCAATTATATCTCCCTCTCCGAATGAGTGAAACATTATTATGCGGCGACATTGTTAAAATAGAAATAGTTAAGAAATGAGAATGTAAAATAATGTTTTAAGCTCTCGCAATTAACAGTGTTTGGCATCAACCTCCTCGACACCCCCCCCCCCCCCTCCCGTGACAATCATATAATCTTCTACGAAGTATGGGGAAGTTATCGCCTGACGGAATATTGTTGTTAAATTGAGCTTGGCATCCGTGTCCATCCAGACCAAAATGGGTAGCATTAATCTGTACTGAGAAGTAAATGTGGTCATTGTAACAGCTACCACATAACCCATCGAATACCAGTACTGCTGCTATCACTACCATCACCACCGTCACAACAACACAAAACGGTAACTACTGTCTGTACAGGTCGTTGTTACCAGAGGAGTTGGCGCCGCATGCTGTCGCCACGGACTGTTTAGTTTAAGTGTGTGCCCGACATAAAACTCCATTGCCTAACCGGTGATGAAACAAACAGTAATATTCTGTGAAATAAAAAAAAATGTACACTATACTCACAGATAGCGGAAATAAAAACCTGCACTCGTCATCTCTCCCTGTCCGAAGTGACGATGTTTAATTAACCTTGACATCCGTGTCGACCAAGACCAAAGCCTTCTTAGTTAACAGTTTATGTCATTAATGGATGGTTTTTGATCGAGTGAAGCGTGGGGGGTTAGGGGGGAAGGCTAATGTGGACTGTACTTAAATCGGATGTCTTTGGGCGTAAGGCGCAGATGTCGCAACGTAGATGTAAACCACAACACAGCGTGCCAATCGCCCCTTTGGGGTAAAAAACAATTAGTACCCAGCGGTGAATCGAACACCCGTTATACACGTGCAGGGCGGAATACTTACAACTCTACTACCGAAGACTGAAGACTTTAGTTCAGATATCGCAGCCTAACTATAAACCACAACAAAACGTGGCAGCCACCCAGTTAGATCCCGAAAAAAAATTATATGAACCAGCGGGGAATCGAACTCCTATCACCCGAGTAAAAAAACAAAATGATTACAACTAACTAAGCTACTGAATACTCAAGCATTTTGTAGATAAAAAAGTATATAATAATAATGTGAAGGTCTTTGTTGCACAGTCAAAGGTGGCCTATTCATTAAAAATAAATCCGGGCGGGCAGCGAAACAAATAATGATCTGACCGTTGCTGAAGCTACGTCGCTCGTGGTTTGTGCGATTTTATGACAAAAAATAACGTTTTCAGTCAGAGGAAACCTTGGGTGCAAATTTGAAAGCAATCGGTTCAGTAGTTCCCAGGTTTAGAGCTAACGACACCGAAAATGTAAGATTTTTATTAAAATAATCTTTCGTGCGACACGTGTATAGATGAGACTTTGCGTCAGAGAATGCAGGGTCGAATAGGGCTTTTGAATTACGATCAAGAAGATGATGATGAAGGTGAAGGTGAGAGGATCGAATTCGTTGCACAGCGTTTTTTTTCACATGTGTCTCAGTCTCTCTGCAGAACAGCTTGTCGCCTGCATAAAGCTTGACTCCGTGCTTCGGCGACAATCCCCTGGGATCTCCGTACTAAAAGCTGCACCCGTGAACTAAACAGCGCCGCTGTGAAAAGACACTCAGAGCGCAAGGCTAACGGCTTGACCAGTTCGCCTCAGATAGCGCACCCCCCCCCCCCTTTTTTTCCACCTTCCCGCCCGATGATCTACAGAAAAATTATAAAGTCATCATGGAATAAAGGAGGTTTTTTTTTTTTAAACAGAAAAAATTGAGAAAACAATTGAGAAAACAAAAACGAAAACGCGTTAAGCGTGGAATCTAAAAGATCTATTTTTTTGCACCAGGTTTAATCCTACTGACTGTCTCTCTCTCTCTCTCTCTCTCTCTCTCTCTCTCTCTCTCTCTCTCTCTCTCTCTCTCTCGCTCTCTTTCTCTCCCCTCACTCTCTCTCTCAGCCTCTCTCACTTTTCTCCTCGTATCTCTGTCCTTACCTCTCTCTCCCTCTCTCTCTCCCTCTCTCTCCCTCTCTCTCCTCCTCGCCTTTCTCTCCCTCCCTCTCTCATTCTCTCTCCCTCCCTCTCTCCCTCTCTCATTCTCTCTACCTCCTTCTCTCTCCCTTCCCCCTCTCTCTCCCCCTCTCTCTCCCTTCCTCTCTCTCTCCCTTTCTCTCCCCCTCTCTCTCCCCCTCTCTCTTTCCGCAGAATGACGAGCTGCCTGTCGACAACGCTGAAAATACCACTACCGGTAGCTCCGACAACGATCCTCCGGGACTTGTGTGAAAATTTTTGAGAACCGAACACATGGCCATAGGAGCTTGAGGACAATGGCTCAACCGCTCAGCGATAGAGTTCCAGAAAAGGAGGGAGAAAGAAGCAAAAGATGGAAAAAAATATAAAAAAAAATGGATATTGTCTTTATTAATTAATCTGTACCTATTACATATGACAATGATGCGGATTAAATAAAGAAAGAAAAGTCATGTGAATACAGAATACCAAGACGTATTTCCTCTTTAGCGTTTGTCAATTGAAACAGGCCTTTACCCACACACGGCTGCAGATTACATAGTAACAACTACTCCAATATATTTCCTTAGAGATTTGGAGAAGGGTCAAGAGCCTATGAATCAGTAACGGCTTCATCAAATCTCTCCCCCCCCCCCCCCCCTTTTTCCAATTTTTTTGTGTAAACAAATCCAATGTTATTTTAATGTAGCATTCGAAAGAATAAAATAATATAATTTCTGTGATTTTAGAGACACATTTTGATCAGCTATTTGACGTCTCGGGATATAATTATGGTCTGGGTTTTTGCGCCAATTTCGTGGCTTAAGGTCTGGTATTTGCGCCGACTCTAGGCTCAGTCCTTTTTCCCTCCACGTCAGACGGCTTGATCCTATTTCCGTTGTCAAATGTGTTCTTCCCTCCACGTTAGACGGTTCGATCCTATTCCCGTTGTCAAATGCGTTTTTCCTGCCTTTGAATTGCTGATGTTTTCCTGTTGGTTCAGGCTCCTTTTAATTTGGCCAGGCGTATCTCGCAGGAGAGCCAGCTTCTCAACATACCGTCCTTTTGGACCACCATTTATACTTTTAAAATTTTGAATATATTTAAATCGATAACGGCGTAGGGCTGAACAAAGCTTAGAGACTCATCAAGTCTCAATCCGGCCCCTGCACCCAAACCTACACGTGAAACTGCAAGAAGCATAAAAACAACAATAGAAAAAGTAGAAAAAAAGGACCTTTTTCCACGCCTTTCATTGTACTGGGTATAAAGGGCTGGACCTATATTTTATTGACCAAACAGCACTTGGTGGGTGATGTGGTCAACATCACGCTGGCGCCTTTACTTCCCAGGACTGCACCTGGTACACTCACTCGCTGGGTCGACCTGGGAGCCAAAAAAGTCCGGCCTCCTTTAGGAACCGAACCCACGACCTTCTGATTAGCAGGAAAGAGTCTAGCCACTAGACCACAGCGGCTGTCTAACAACAATAGAACTATGTTGAAATGAATAGATCTTACTGTAATTTAGATGACCAGAAGAAAATCAATAGTCAGTTGATGAGAAACTTTATCAGACGAGTGAAACTAAGAACAGACCAGTACAGCAGTAAAAAAGACACTAGAGATTATTGTACAGAAGCCATCTCTGCCAAAGAATGGTTTTCAATGACTTGGAGCAAGGATATTTCCGGTACATGGTTGTTCCATGTCGAATGCGGCGTGTGTATATATCATACCATACTTGTAGGCCAATCTTTGTGGCTGAAATAATTTATGTTACTGAATCACGGTTTGTCATTGGTTCTATTACTAAAACTGTTTATGTGCATATATTGCGGTATATAATAAACAAAGAAGAAATCAACGGTTACTGAACAAGTAGTAAACATATACTGTCTGCCTAATAGCATGGTTGTCGGTGATTTCATTCAGAATGTGATGTTTATTATGATGGTATTTTCCTTGGATTCTCTCAATATGTGGTGTAAATCGAGACAGAATTAGAAGCTCATTTCTTCACAGTCTGTTGCATTTCCATTATTTCTTGCGCGTAGGAGTGTCTATGAGTTTTTTCTCATCGTATTCAGCATTCGTACCGCAATGTTCATTGCTGCAGATATCACCCATCTCCAGTAAAGCCAAAATAATAGGTTTCAAATTAATGCTATTTATAGATAGATAGTTACATGGCAAATAAACATCTACTCATCGAAGACATTCTATACTCTATTACACATAATCAATTAATGTATTTCTGTGTCTTTTGCAGCAAGGATACTGAGTGATGTGCCTGCATACGAGGAATTTAACAAAAGAGATAAAGTAAGTATACATTAATATTGCACTCAAAAGTCAATTGTGAGTCCAAGTTGACTATTAGGATTTGTACACACCCCGCTGAACGTAATGTTGAAGTTTAATAAAGATTTAACATCGCAGCACTCGGCACATTTCAATCAGCGCCCCGTCACTAACTTCAACAGCAAGCGCAGAGTTCCATTTCAAATGCTACCTGTAAAAATCTTATTGTATATCCGTCTCACCTTTCCCCTGAGAGTTGAGAGTCTGTCAGAGCCCCTAGTCACTCCTCGAAGCAGCATTCTACTCAGACCATGATAATCCACCTGTGCCTATGCACCGTTCACTCGTCCCCAAAGAGTCCCCACAAAATCTAGCTTGCTGTGCTTCATTTCATCACCAAGTTGTGCAGAACCAGCCAGTCTGTTTGTCTGTTTATTTCCCAATACATCGGCATTCCCTAATTAAAATATTCAAAGGAGGCTAACTTCCAGAGTCTTAGAAAGCGATGCTTGCCATTCTTGAAGAAACATTCCTGTCTCCATCTTTCTCAACGTACCCAGCGAATCGGTTACAGTCACGACACATGTGTACAGCTGATTCTCAAGCCGACAGACGGCTGCAGTGGCTGCCCTTTTGCGCAGAATTTAGAGGCTTTTTACAATCCATACCTTGTGGCCTCGACTATGCAGTCTGTATACAACCTTCTGTTAATGTACGGACTATTTTCAAGACAGATGTGCATCAAATAATTGTAACAAAATAAATAAAAGTCAACGACACTTTGGAGTCCCCGTGGGGAAGCAGCTAGGCGCTCGCCGTGGATCGGAAGGTCGTAGGTTCGTTCCCTGGAGAAGCCGGACATTTTTCGAAAATGACCTTGGCTCCCAGGTCGACCCAGTCTTGAGTGGGTACCGGGTGCAGTCCCGGGAAGTAGAGGCGGCCAGCGTGATGCTGACCACATCACCCATCTTGTGCCGATTGGTCTATAAAAATATAGGTCTAGCCCTCTATGCCCTATAGACGTAAAGGCGTGGGAAAGGGTCCTTTACTTTAACAACGACACTTTGCATCATCAGGTTGCCCCGATTGTTATTTCGTCGCCGGTGGAAACGGTATTTGGGTCTGTCTTCTTTGATCGCCCCAACGATGCAGGAGTCATTATCATGGCTCTTGGTAGCATGAAATGCTAAGCCATTTGATAAGTCTCAATCTAGACACAGTTATAACATAACGCTCCCCCTTCCGGGATGCTGGTTGAATGTGATGAAACACGCACACAGACACACATACACATACAATCGTAGACACACACACACGCAAATGCTCACGCAGACTCATACACAGACACACAACCACAGACACATACACGCAGACACATACGCAGACATACACACCCACAGACACACAAATGCAAACACATATGCATACATACATATACACACGCACACACCCACACACACAGAAACACATATGCAGACACACCCATTGTCAATACACACAGAGACACACAGTCATACACACACACACACCCAATATATATATATATATATATATATATATATATATATATATATATATATATATATATATATACATACAGAGACGCACATATAACACAGGCATTTACCCCGACACACATACACACACAAAAACTACAAAGACACACACACAACAAAGACACACACACAGCCACATACACTTATAACACACAGACACACAAACACATTTACAGACACATTCAGACACATACAGAGTCATACATACACACACACGCACACACACACACAGACACACACACATAGATACACACCCACAGACACACAATACAAACACACGCAGACACAAAGATACACACAAACACACACAGACACACCAGAGACGCACACGCAAACCCAAAGGCAGTCATGCACACGTAGACATGCATACATACACGCAGACAATCGCACACAGACATATAACACACATATACACACACACAAAGACATTTACACTACGGACGCACTTAGATACACACACTCAACCACACACACACACTGAAGACAGTCACATAGACACTTACACACACACAAAGACACACACACTCACACAACAAAGTGCACGCACACAAACAAACACACGCATAAACATACATATAGACACGCAGACACATCACGCCCACACAGAGACAAAATCACACACAATCCTACAGACACACACACACACAAATACACAGTCACGCGCACATGTAGATGTACAGGCACACCTACACACACTCACGCAACAACTTATACAATTAGAAATACACACACTCATATATACACAAACCCGCCTATACACACACACAAACATACTTTTTTCAAAGTCATCTGCCTGAGAGGCAAGAAACCAACAGTCTGCATACAAATGAGCCTGATCTGTAAAAGGAATGCACATGCAACACTCAGGTTCTGGAACCGAATGAACAACTAGAACTCTTGGCCAGAGTTTACAGGTGGTGGGGGAACGAGAAGAAGAAGAAAAAGAAGAAGAAGAAGAAGAAGAAGAAGCACCGGGAGGAAATACACATTGAATGCTTTCAAAAGAATTCAAAAGGCTTTAATGTTACAATTTTAATTAAAACATGCACAACACATTTACACCCATGATACTCGATTGAAAAATGTTGTATATATATATATATATATATATATATATATATATATATATATATATATATATACACACACACACGTATTTATTTACCAACACTATGCTTTCAATGTCAAACGTGGACACTTACATCCTCGACTGAACGAAAAATTGTGACAATAGAGATGAAATGCTTTAGAAGACCAGGGGTTTTAAGGAAAGACATAATACGAAATCACGAAATCAGACGAATGCTAGGAATAAAGCCAGTCTTACAGGTCATCAAAGAACAACAAATAAAGTGGTCTGGACACCTAACAAGAATGTCCTTGTACTATCCGCCACAGCGAGCCACACTAAAACGTTACAACGGGTATAGAGCGAGTGGAAGACCTCGCAAAATATGGAGTGATGGCATTAAGAACAGCCTTACAGAAATGAACATCAGTCTTAATAGTGCTCTTGATAGAGCTCATCAACGAACATTACATCTCCCCCTAACACTTCGATGAGGTTCAAGGTGGAAGAGAAGAAGAAGAGGAATATTTACATATTTTTTATATATCTGTCTCTATATCTTATTCATCTATACTGTATCAAGCGTTCTACTGTTTATTTTATGTTACTTAATGACATTTATTTTGTGTCCATGTAGTTCATGGTAAGTATGGCTTCGCAAAGAGCATGTTCTCTCATATATACAGATAATCACTAGCAGAAGACGGTAGATTACTCGCTTGAATTCAGTTTATACTGGCATCTGTGTTACATGCATTAATGTCGATTACACAGAGAAAATGTAGAGCATGTAGACTAGTTATATAGCTCGTATTTAGCCTAACACTAGCAATTTATTAAACGGCTTCTGCTTGTACTAACAATTTTCTATGCCTTTACATGAAGACAGGTGTATATTGTAGTTGTGGCTCCTCGTCTTTGAATAGGAACGTTTCTTTGCTGCCAGATTTATGCTATCAATGTCCAGCTGGGACCTCTGCTAACACTAAGGGGCGAAAAAGCAAAACAATAGAGAAGAAATTGGTGCTTTATTTTTTTTCCCCCAAACAGGGGAAATCCACAGGTCACGGGACAGTCAAATATTTCAGGGGGTGGTAGATAAGCTGCATGCAGTCGTGGAACATAGGCTGCACTCTCTCGTAGAACGTAGGTGGGTTGAGGTTAGAGAAATTCTAGATGTTTTGGGGGTCGTTAAAAGTATCAAAAAGCCGGGAAACCCAGTCTTACCACCCTCTAAAATACTGGACTGTCCTGTAACGTCATCTGGGGTGGAATTTTAATAAAGAACCAAGAAATGTCTTAGAAGAGCTGTCAGAGTAACAACAATAGATACAATTAAATCTGAAGAATTTGGACAACCAAGGCTGAAACCAGTCATGACGTTGATTAAAGACCAACAAATGAGATGGTTCAGCTAACTGACAAGAACGCCACCAGTTCTAGACTTGGACATTATCAAAGGCTAACCTACGTAAAATTACCACATGTGAAACTGGATGCCTGAGGAGAGCTGCTATCTTGACCGTTCGAGACCAAGTGAGTGCAATACCACCAGAGTGACTGGGAGAAAAACGTTATGCACCTAACTCTGAGAAACAGATCAAATGGTTTGGCCATCTCGCTAGAATGGAGGCAGAACAACTACAAGACAGGAGCTACACACGAAAATATCAGATGTGGAATCAACAGTACGCAACTAAAGAATATGGATCGATGGCATTAAAGAGCTTCTACATAGAGACGGAATGACACTAGGCAATTGTGGAAACTGATGATGAGGGAATCTAAGTAATACATTTGTCGGTAGCCTAGCTATTATGTCCTACATTCATGCATCTCTTTCTGAGTGCAAAACAGAAACTATTTTTGTTTCTTCTCTTGTATAGCCATAAATGTATGCACTGACATTGTGTTTTGAAATGGAACTCTGCGCTTGCTGTTTTCCGGTTTAGATTTTTTTTCTTTCTTTTTTTTAAAAAAAAAACGCACATTTGTTGTTAATTTTTAACTTTAGTATACGCTCGCACTTAAATTCAGCTGTACTCATATTTTGTATTGCTAAAGTTTGACTTGTACCAATATTGACTTCACACATTTGTTTTATCCAGGCAATGTTCGTTTGTACTAATATTTTAAATGACCATATATATATATATATATATATATATATATATATATATATATATATATATATATACACACACAGGAGTTTGTGTGCATACTTAATGGTGTGTTAAGAACGATAATCACTAACAGCATAACATTACCATACAAGTGCATGTATTCGCAATTATTCATTTATTTAATATGTCCTTAAGGAGGACATCATAACATTTACTGATATTTTACCCTCAACAAATATTATCTAAATTATGTTATCCTTGTGTACATTTCAGTTTGTGTGTGTCTGCGTGTTCAGGTGTTATTTGTGCAATATACGTTAATATAAATGGTAAAGACCCTTTTCTATGCCTTTGGGTGTAGACCTTTAGTTTATAGACCAGTTAGCAATCGATGGGGATGTGGTTAACATTACTCCAGCTGCCTTTACTTCCTATGACTTTTCCTGGTAACTATTTAAAGCTTGGTCGACCTGGGAGCCAAGTTATTATTTTGAAAATAGTCCCTCTTAGTTAGCATCTGAACCCATGATCTGGGGATGCTCAGGCGACCGTCTAGCCGCTACAACACGGTGGCGCCCATGCACTGGTCTACAGAGACGAATGTTACTGCAGTTCAGTGTGACGCAGTTGCTAGAGAACTTGAGTATGTAGGTGATGGAGGCTTGAGTCAAATTCAATGCAGAGTTTGTGTTCTAATCAAATGGTTAAACCCTAGGCTGCTCTTAGGCTCAGGTAAGCACAAGGAGAAGCCTTAAGAAGTAAATAAAGATCCTTTCCTTAGTATTATTAGCACAATATGGAAACCAAAACAACACTTTGGAACTCTGTAAGTATCAGCGTGCGCTCAGTACTTGCGATTCCTAGCTAGTACTTGTGAGTTTATCAAATGAACAATGCATCTAATGGAATGATCGGAGAACTACCAGGTATTCTATTTGTTTGATATGTAGTGTGAGATCAGGTAACTAGCGGATATTCCCTCTGACTGATCTGAAGGATGAGTTTCAGGCGCTAACGGATATTCTCATTAATTAATCTGAAAAGTGAGATTAGGGAACTAACAGATAGTAACATTCGCTGATATGCCTGTATATTATCCGAACACACAGGAAACCTTGTGTATTATCTAAACACACAGGTAACTTTGTGTATAATCCAAATATAAAATGCATAACCGAACTTATCTTCTGCCAGCATAAAACCAAGACAGGCCTAGGAACCGGGGTATGCCTTACATTGACTCAGCTGCTATGGTTTATTTCTGAAATCTCTGTTGAAGTGGTTATTTTTCAGCTACTGCAGTCTGATTTCGTCGTCTCCTTCACTGACTCTTTCTTGCTATTGTTTATTTTATTTCCTCTCGCATAATTCTTACATGGAAATGTGATCTTTGTGAATTATACGAATGAGCTATCTTAAGTAATTCTTGCGAATGTTTGTTTTACTTCTCTCACGTAATTCTCAAATGCATATGTGATCTTTGTGAATTGCACGAATGAGTCTATCTTAAGTCATTCTTGCTTTTGTTTATTTTACTTCTCTCGCGTATTTCTTGAGTGCATGTGTGATCTTTGTAAATAACTTGAATGAGCTATCTTAAGTCCTTCTTGCTAATGTTTGTTTTACTTCTCTCGCATAATTCTTTAAAGCATGTGTGATCTTTGTGAATTACAAGAATGAGTAAATTTGTAAAGACAGTCTTTCAGGCGTTATGCCATTTTATTGTAACCTTGTAAGACACGTATTTGTGTATTATTCAGCACGTGTGCTCATTTTAAAAATACACCCACATGAGAAGTGAAAGTAATACTGTTTTGCTAACCATCAAGACTGAGAAAGTAAACTTTGCGGTGAAAAATCCATCATCTGCATACAACTGCAGGACAGTCATATCACTACATTAGAACGTACAAATAATAAATAACTCAGTATGTTAAAGAACGAAGTGGACCTTTGCTAGGGCAAAGAAGGCTTCGCTTCCTATTATCCATTTCCTCTTTTACCACTTCTGGAGTCGAGGGAGATAAATGTTTTGCTTCTTGTTCTTCTGGCTGCCTTGACCATAGACACATCATGCTGTTGCAGAGCATCTCTGGTATTTATCTTTCCATCTTTCGTTCTCTGAGATTTTCCCTTTTAGTGTATGCCTTGTAAGGTACGGTGTCACCAGACATTCTATCTATGTTGGCAATCATTTGATTTGCTGTCTCTGTAGGCAATTTAGAATTGCTTCTGTGCCAACTGTTTGTTCTATGACCTCATTCTTGATTTTATCACTTCTGGTCACTCCTATTCACTCCTGGTCACTCACTCCTGGTCACTCTTGGTCCCTCCTAATCACTCCTGGTCACACCTGGTCATTCCTGATCACTCCTGGTCAATTGTCATCACTCCTGGTCACACTTGGTCCCTCCTAGTCACTCCTGGTCACACCTGGTCACTCCTGATCACTTCTGGTCACTCCTGGTCACTCCTGGTCACTCTTGGTAATTTTTGGTCACTCCTGGTCCCTCCTGGTCACTCCTGATCACTCCTGGTCACTCTTAGCCACTTTTGGTCACTTCTGGTCACGCATGATCACTCCTTAGACATCTTATTTACTTGGTTACAAATTGTATTTTCATGGTGTTTTTTGTTTGTTAGTGAGCATGTCTGTTGATATCTCAGTATATTATCTGTAGTGGTAAAAAAATCCTTGCCAGACCTATCACAACGTATTTTGCTAGTACATACTTCAAAGTATACGCACACATATATATGTATTATATATATATATATATATATATATATATATATATATATATATATATATACTAGCTGTACCCGGCCACGCGCTGCTGTGGCATAGTTTGGCTAAATGGAAATGAAAGAAAATAGAAATCGCACGTGTCTAATGCAATCATTGTCTGCTCAGATATAAATTTACTCTTTGATCCCCACCCCAACCCCCCCCCCCCCTCACAACTAAATCCACCTACTACTACCTCTCCCTCATCAAATTTAGGTCATTACCCCCCCCCCTCCCCTCTTCCGCCGACTACTGCTTTCCTCCTTCTTCGAAATATTTGAAAAATCATTACCTGGCGATATTTTTTTGTTTGCTGTCAACTGACATTGACATCCCTGTCCATCTGGGACTAAAATGGGGAGCAGGAATTGTAATAGGTAGTGAATGGGGCTAGTGTAATATTTACATCATCCTTCAAGTACCAGTACAACTACTAAAATAATGTCACTGCTATCTGTGTTACCATCGGAGTAGACAGAGAGTCGTGAGCCAGAAGATTTGGTTCCGCATTTACACATTTACTTGTCTTTTTTTTTTTTTTTTTTTTTTTTTTTTTTTTTTTTTTTTATATATATATATATATTAAGGCAACATAGCTAGTGCTGTCACCACGACAGAGAAGATGAGGATATTTTTTTAGTCCGGGGTAAAAAAATTAACTACTGCGGATTCGAACCCAGGTCTCCCGCACAGGAACCCAGTGTTCTAACCATTCGACTAAGAAGCCACTTAATCGGATAAACGAAAAGAAAACTTAACTATTAGAGATGTGTGTCCCTACTTCTGTGTCCTGATTAAAACACAATTCAAAACCGCAGGCAATTGTTTTCTCGTAGACAGATACTCCAGATATATTATTGAAACTGCATAACAATAGAAATCGCACGTGTCTAACACGGTTAATGAAGTTAATGTCGCAGTCAATGTCTGCGCCGACGTCGAGATAGTCCTTGATTGCCCCCCCTCCCCCCCCCCAATCGAAGGTTGTTTGAAAAAACAACAGAAAATATAAATCGTGTTTAATATGGTTATTGTGGCAAATATAGAGATAGTCTTGTTTGCTGTACCTAGACCTACTCTATGTATTAGAGAAGGCGTTGGCTGCACGTAACCCGCCGGCGAATGGCGGAAGCCTTGCGTTCTGACTACGGCGGCGCATGCGCAATTACTAACGTGGCTATAATTAGAAATCACTAAAGTTATAATATTAGTTGCGAATATATGGGCATAAATTGTGGTCACCTATCTCTAACAGTGACAGGTTGAATTTCAAACCACGATGGTTCAAAATCCGGTATCAAAACAACAATATCCTGAAAATTTCAGCTAAATCGGTTCAGTAGTTTACGAGTCTATTGGGGCAAACAAACACACAAACATCGATTTATATATATATATTTACATATACATAAATATAAATATATATATATATATATTTACATATATATATTTACATATATATATATATATATATATATATATATATATATATATATATATATACACGATTGGTTGTGTATGTGTGTGGTAGGCGTATGTGTGTGCATGTATCCTTCTATATGAATTCGTGTGTGTGTGTATGTGTGTTAGAGGCCCCACGACCGAAACACAGTATAACCGAAAGGTTAAAATGCCGTACTAATTTTTCGACTTTTTTGGCAGAGCCCTTTAACAGAGGTAGGAATAACATATAAAAATAACAAACTTCGAGTCTGAGCACGGTGTAATGACAATTTTATCAACTAAATCTGAACTTCACAAAATATATTTTTCCAGCAATAAACTTGTAATTAAACTCTATGATAGAAAGTTAATTCAAGTTTTTTTTTAAAAATCTATTGATCTACTTTTGCATGTAGATACATGTGTGTTTCTTGCTTCTTTTGAGCATAAATAGCATGCATGTTGAAATATAGTGTTTAACTGAGGACGTTACAAATAAAGCCACGGGTATGGACAACTCACTTAAAGTAACACATCTGTCGTCCTGGATAATAATTGAAAAAGAACCTATTTCCACGCCTTTAAGTGTTCTGGCCAGATAAAGTTAGATCTATATTTTATAGACCAAACGGCACACGTTAAATATTTTCCTGTCATGCTGTTGAGCGTTCTATTGATATTTTGAATGGTTTTCAGTTACTACTTGATATCAGCTCAACTGATCGACCGAAGAAATGTCTCTATTATTGTTACTCAGTGTGCATGTTTGTGTTTCTATCTTTTATGTTTGTAATAACAAATAATGAATTGTTTAAGTGTCAGTATTATGTACTAACACAAACTGTCTTACATATATTAGGTTTAACATTGAATATTATGTACGAACAGAAACTGTCCTACGTATAAAATGTTTAACGTCAAACTGTATGCAATAACACAAACTGTCTAACATTTAAAATGTTCAAAAGTAAATATTATGCACGAACAAAAACTGTCCTATATTTTAAGGTTGACTCTTAAACACTAACACAAACTATCTTTCTAAGAACATGCTTGAGGTTACATTTTATGCACTGACACAAACCGTCCTAGACATAACATATTTAATATTTAATTCAATGATATAAAACAAATTGTCTTACAAATAACCTGCTTGATATTAAATTACGATCAATGTCTAATACACCACCAAGAAGAGAATTTACAACACCATACTGACTCCTTACATTAAGCCTGCACAAAGTATGACATGAGAATAAACTCCTCGAAAAGTAAAGTAATGAGGATAGGCAGGAAACAATACCATGAACGTCTATGTTAACAGTACTACAATCAAACAAGTAAGAGAATTAAAATATCCAAGAAGCATATTTATGGAGGATGGCAAACAAAATAAAAGGATAGAAGCTAGAGTACAGAAGGGTAATGCTGTCACCTGCCAGTTAGCCCCACTCCTTAGACACCCAACAGTCTCCCTTTAAGCAAAACCGCAAACTGTTAAAAGCATCTTTATCCCTACTTTATATTATCAGTGCTAAACATGGACAATGAATAGGACACTAGAATAGAAAATAACTACATATGAAATGTGCTGTCTTCGCAAGGTCTCTAAAACAAAACAAGACGAGACAAGGTTACGAATACCAGCTTCAGAGAGACAGTTGAAATCAAACCATGTCTTGATTACACTGACAGAAAAAAAAATGAAATGGTTCAGCCATCTATTGAGAACGCAGCTCTAGCAGACTGCATACGAGATGTTTTACAGTAGAACATCTGGGAGGAAGGCGAGAGGAAGACCAAGAAAGTGAAAGATAAATGGTGCAGCTAAAACCTGCAAAAAGATGAACACATGCATCGCTCAAGCCAAGACACATATAGAATAACCACGACACTGGGCTACAACCTGGTATCAGTGAGACGACAAAAGGTAAAGATGAATGTTAAATATTATGCACTAACACAAAGTGCCTTACATATAACATGGTCAATGTTAAATAATATGCAATAACACAATTTGTCTTAAATGTAACATGCTTAACATTAACTGCACTAAAACAAATTGTCTTACATTATATAATAACACAAGTTGTCTTAAATATAACATGCCTAACATTAACTATTATGCACTAAAACAAACTGCCTTACATGATATATTATCACACGTTGTCTTAAATATAACATGCTTAACATTAACTATTATGCACTAAAACAAACTATCTTACATGAAATATTAACACAAGTTGTCCTAAATATAACATGCCTAACATTAACTATTATGCACTAAAACAAACTGTCTTACATGATATATTAACACAAGTTGTCTTGAATATAACTTGTTTAACATTAACTATTATGCACTAAAACAAACTGTCTTACATGATATATTATCACACGTTGTCTTAAATATAACATGCTTAACGTTAACTATTATGCACTAAGACAAATTGTCTTGAATTTCGCATGTATAACGTTAAATACTGCGCTTTAACACAAACTGTCAAAATATAAGATGTTTAAAGTTCAATAGTATGCTCTAACACAAATTGTCTTACATAGAAGATGTTTGGCGTTAAATGTTATGCACTAACAAAAGCTGTCGTCCATAAAAGATGTTTAATGTGAAATACTGTGCACTAGCACAGTCTAACTTTCATGTAACATGTTTAATGTTAAACGTTTTGGAAAAAGCAAAAACTGCTCTACATATTGCACTTTTATTTACGCTGAATGTTACATAATGTCAACAACTGTTTTATTTATAATTATTTTAACGTTCGATTTTATAAAATACACAACAGTTTTACTTATTGAAGATATATGGAGTCACTTTCACTGTTAGATATCTATTTGAGTCTTGGCTTTAGACTGACTAATCTAATAACATTAAACCCTAGTTAATAGGAATTCTCCTTTTCGGTCACAAACAACGTGTAGTGTATGATGGGATTCTCCTAGTGAGTCTCCACAACCCAACAACGTGTTCTCTTACATTTTAATTTTGCTCAGAGAATCTATGGAAATCTGGCTACCTAAGAGGCAACATCCTTAGTGTTTAGGTTTATGTAAGCTTGTATAATTTACCCACTTGTATATTGGTTGCCTCATCGTATCGTATTGCAAGAACTGGGATGAAAACTCAGTTAACATGAATATAATTTTGATCTCAGCAAAGATAAACTATGTATAATACACTTATTTGTCCCACTTAGTACGAATTTTTACAAATAAAACTCTTGATTTGTGATCTCTTGGAATTCGTGTTAACGAGGTTTCATACTTCGAGCAAGAATGTAATCCCCTGCCTGCTTGCTGGGCCTACCTGTCGCATTTTACGGCAGTATTTAACCACTTGGATCCTGTCCCAACTGATGAGTCAAAGCTCCGTTAGCCTGAGATATCGTCTCCTCGGTTTGTAATGGGAGAAAATCCTAAGGACGACCACGCAAGAGATGAATAGATGGAATATCCGAGACCGCAAAAACCAACATCTATGTAGCACATACCAAGGCTCTTACCTGATGCTTCTTCACAATCTGATGCTGAAAGGCAAAACACCACTAGAGGAGGAGGCGGAGGGGAAGAGGAAGAAGAAGCAGATGAAGAAGGAGAAGGATGAGTAGGAAGAGAAGAGGAGGAGGAGGAAAGAGGTTAACTATTGTAAAATTATGTCACCTAGATTTTTTTAGTTGCATTTTATATTTAATTAGAATTTTATATGTTATCATTCAATACAGTTTAACAGGTTCTCGTTATATCTGCATGACTTCGTGTAAGGGGGTCTGTGGCGAACTGGTCAGACTGTTTGTCCTGCGCTCAGAAGGCCGTGGGTTCGTTTCACGGCTGTGCCATCCAGTTCACGTGTGCAATTTTTACTGAGATACCTGAGATACCGTCGCTGGAGCTACGGGGTTCATGCTTTGTGCAATAATCTCGGCAGGCGGCGAGCTGCTTTGCTGAGAGGGATTGAGCCATATAGGATTAAAACCCCGTGCAATGAAGTCAATCCTCTTGACAATAACCTTTAACGGCTTTTGTGGAATTGAATGAAGATTGAACTAGACCATTCAAGATAATGTACAACATCCCTTACAGAACAGCAATGGCCAGTGCCGAACACAGAAAGAAAAGAGGGCAAGGTTTGTCTCCCCGTGGCTCTTAGCAGCAAAATTGAATGCCAGTTATGACGATAGCGCTGATGATGATGATGACGATGATGATGTTGTAGATGAGCACGATACAAAGGAAAATGATAAAGATGATGACAACCATGAGGATGGCGATGAAGATGATCATGATGGTGATGATGCTGACGTTATGATGGCGATGAAACAATGACGAGGATAACAGTGTTTAAGAAGATGACGATAAGATGATGAGGATAATGAGGGTGATGATGATGATAATTATGATATTGATGACGATACGAGAATGATGATGGGGATGATAACATTGACGACAGTGACGATAAGAAGAAGGATGGTAAGGATTATCATGATGTTGATTATAATAATATTAGAATAATTATATTATGATAATGATGACATACACTATATTGTCACTTTTATGTTGTTGTAAATTAAGTGTGACTAAAGTTTTCTTTTTCTCAAATTTAAATATAGACATTAGTAAATTATGTCACTTATTGAAACTTATCATTGAATTTTGAGGTTCATATACTTTCATATGATGGCAACTTTTAAGCAAAATACTGTAGCAGCTTTTAAACGTTTTGTTACATCAACTTCTTAATATATGGTTCACAGTTAGAGATAGAGTAGAGAATATTGACTTGATTGCTCTGTTATTATCATATATGGCTCAATCTCTCGCAGCAGAACAGCCAGCAGCCTACCCAGAACATGACATAAAGCACGAAATCTGTAGCTCGTGCGACGATTCAGGTGTATCTCTGCAAAGAAATTCTTTCGTGGACCGAACGTTGCAGTCTGTGAAAGGAATCCACAACCTCGGCAACGTGAGGCAAATGGCATGACCTCCTCCCACCCTCGCCCCTCCCCCTACCTCCATGGTGAACCCCCCCCCTCCCCTCCCACAGGTCAAACAACAAAATATTTATTGTTTATAAAGGCCATAGGTGCAAACTATACATTCTTTCATAGCAGTTTACTCATGTTACAACAACAACAATAACAACAATATCAACATAGCACCAGGGCTTAATTCGTATGTGGATGAGTGTGTGTGTGTGTGTGTGTATGTGTATGAGTATGTGTGTGTTGTGTAGCTGTGAGTGTGTGTGTTCGTGTGTGTGTGTGTGTGTACGTGTTTACTTCAGTATAATAAATGTGTATATAACAGTAGCAATACTTAACGTATGCAGTCATCAGTCATGAATACCATACCTTTGACTCCCTTCCTTAAATTATGTATTCAAATTTTTACTTTGAACATCCAGACATACTGCTATGGCCAACTAGTATTATGTGAGTGCGTGTGAAAAGAGAGAGAGAGAGAGAGAGAGAGAGAGAGAGAGAGAGAGAGAGAGAGAGAGTGAGAGAAGAGAGAGAGAGAGAGTCATACAGACATGAAAACAGAAACACAGAAACACATGCGTGTGCATGTGTGTTAAAAGTCTCATTATGCTCCATAATCAACATTAACTCCCCCCCCCCCCCCTCCCCATTTTTTTTCACATTGTGTGGCAAGTAGTCGAACGGATAATGTAATACTCATAAATATTTTGTTTGGAATATTTTGCTAATTACATGTGCCTTTCTTTCTCTTTATGTGTGATCCTACGTCAACTGCAGGGAGTAAGAGTAAGTATATATACATACATGTTATATTTACAGATAGTGACAGCTTTTTTTTTTTCTAACGTTGTGATATCAGTTTCAAAGATCGACATTGTCTTCAGAAGACAGAAGCCAATTGGTTAAGACCATAATAAAATGTTTATGTCTTATGCTAGCTGTAACAAGGAAAGATCGAGTTTGGAATGATAATTTCAAGAAAAGAATCGGTACAAAACCACAACTGAATTTTATTGACGAACAAAAGATGAAATGGTTCAGCTTTGCAACAAGGTTGGGAACAGGCAAGTGCACACAGCAGTGTTATACAGATACAGAGATAACAGACAGGCAAGTGCACACAGCAGTGTTATACAGATACAGAGATAACAGACAGGCAAGTGCACACAGCAGTGTTATACAGATACAGAGATAACAGACAGGCAAGTGCACATAGTAGTGTTATACATATACAGAGATAACAGACAGGCAAGTGCACACAGTAGTGTTATACAGATACAGAGATAACAGACAGGCAAGTGCACGCAGCAGTGTTATACAGATACAGAGATAACAGACAGGCAAGTGCACACAGCAGTGTTATACAGATACAGAGATAACAGACAGGTAAGTGCACACAGCAGTGTTATACAGATACAGAGATAACAGACAGACAGGTGCACACAGCAGTGTTATACAGAAACAGAGATAACAGACAGACAAGTGCACACAGCAGTGTTATACAGATACAGAGATAACAGACAGGCAAGTGCATGCAGCAGTGTTATACAGATACAGAGATAACAGACAGGCAAGTGCACACAGTAGTGTTATACAGATACAGAGATAACAGACAGAAAAGTGCACACAGTAGTGTTATACAGATACAGAGATAACAGACAGGCAAGTGCACGCAGCAGTGTTATACAGATACAGAGATAACAGACAGGCAAGTGCACGCAGCAGTGTTATACAGATACAGAGATAACAGACAGACAAGTGCACACAGCAGTGTTATACAGATACAGAGATAACAGACAGGCAAGTGCACACAGCGGTGTTATACAGATACAGAGATAACAGACAGACAAGTGCACACAACAGTGTTATACAGATACAGAGATAACAGGCAGGCAAGTGCACACAGCAGTGTTATACAAATACAGAGATAACAGACAGGCAAGTGCACACAGCAGTGTTATACAAATACAGAGATAACAGGCAGGCAAGTGCACACAGCAGTGTTATACAGATACAGAGATAACAGACAGGCAAGTGCACACAGCAGTGTTATACAGATACAGAGATAACAGACAGGCAAGTGCACACAGCAGTGTTATACAGATACAGAGATAACAGACAGGCAAGTGCACACAGCAGTGTTATACAGATACAGAGATAACAGACAGGCAAGTGCACACAGTAGTGTTATACAGATACAGAGATAACAGACAGGCAAGTGCACACAGTAGTGTTATACAGATACAGAGATAACAGGCAGGCAAGTGCACACAGCAGTGTTATACAGATACAGAGATAACAGACAGGCAAGTGCACATAGTAGTGTTATACAGATACAGAGATAACAGACAGGCAAGTGCACACAGTAGTGTTATACAGATACAGAGATAACAGACAGGCAAGTGCACGCAGCAGTGTTATACAGATACAGAGATAACAGACAGGCAAGTGCACACAGCAGTGTTATACAGATACAGAGATAACAGACAGGCAAGGGCACACAGCAGTGTTATACAGATACAGAGATAACAGACAGGCAAGTGCACACAGCAGTGTTATACAGATACAGAGATAACAGACAGGCAAGTGCACACAGCAGTGTTATACAGATACAGAGATAACAGACAGACAAGTGCACACAGCAGTGTTATACAGATACAGAGATAACAGGCAGGCAAGTGCACACAGCAGTGTTATACAGATACAGAGATAACAGACAGGCAAGTGCACACAGCAGTGTTATACAGATCCAGAGATAACAGACAGGCAAGTGCACACAGCAGTGTTATACAGATACAGAGATAACAAGTCAACAGGTCAACAGGTCAACAGGTCAACAGGTCAACAGGTCAACCACGCAGAATACAAGTACACAAATAAAGGACACTTTTTCACGCCTTTAGGCGTATAGGGCATATAGGGCTGGACCTATATTTTTATAGACCAATCGGCACATTATGGTGATGTGGTCAGCATCACGTCGGCCGCCTCTACTTCCCGGGACTGCACCCGGTACCCACACAAAACTGTGTCGACCTGGGAGCCAGGGTCATTTTTGAAAAAAAAAAAGTCCGGCTCTGCCAGAGAGCGAACCCACGACCTTCCGATCCGCGGCGAGCGTCTAGCTGCTCCGCCACGGGGACTCCCACTCAGAATATGGACTGCATACATATCAGAAACCAGACAAGTACTACACACGAATGGAACAGAAGGACCAGCTCAAGAGATCTCCTCCTGACATGATGCTGGGAGGCATTCCAGGGGTAGAGAAAAGAAGAAGACGAAGTGACAACTATCTCGCTCTCTAGAAATATTGTGAATTAATCAAGTAACAGAAAGTATTGTGAACGGCACTCATAGAAAGAAGTAGAAAGATAGAAGAACACACTAGACAACATAAAAATCGAAAGCTATAGTTACCGTGCCGGAAATTGAACCTGTCACCTCCAGACGGCGTCTGCGCCTCGCCATGAATACAAGTGCACTAAGAACATGGTCAACCAGGCACCCCCAAAAAAGAAATCTTATTGGCCATGTCTGTCGTACAGCTTGAAATCCACGACTATGGAATACGGGCAGAATTCATTTCAACCCATTGCAATGGCACCAAAGGTTACAGAAATTTATATTAACGAAGCAAATGTCGAATAACAAGCACAGCAACAATTTACGAACACGGTAGACCTTATGCTTTGTCTAGAATACACAAACATTTAAGAAAGGTATTTGATTGGTAGGTTCCGGTGTGTATACGTCATTCCTATAAATAAACAGAGGGGGGAACCATTTGAGGCCGGTAAATATTATGAATTAATCAAGTGGAATTTCTAGAAATATTGACAAATTTACGCCGTATGTACATATTTTAACGCTGCTTATGTTTGGTCATAACTTGATTGTCTGCTTTTTGATAATCATCAACTGGAAAGCATTGTCATAACTGGAAAGATCAATGAGAAGAGGGATAGAGACGGGCCAAGTGAGGTAATGCTGAATGGGCTGAAACGATGGCATGGAGGGATATCATCAAAACAGTTGTTCCGGGCAACGAAGGATTGTGATCTGTGGAGATGCATGAGCGCTTCACCACTTTTGTTCTTCGTATACGTCTTTGCCATGAAAAGAACACTCGTAGTTTTTTTTTTTTTTTCTCTTTCTCCCCAGACGCACTTGCTCTATTTTACTGCTCTCGCCTTTACTTTTGTTTTCATAATCATCGATTTTCGTTATCCTCATCTTCTTTACTTTCCTTACTTCTTCACCTCTCCATCTCTCAACCTTTTTTTAAATATTCCATTCATTCGTCTTCTCCACGCCTCTCTTATCTCCTCCCACCCCTCTATTTCGTTTCCTTCTTCTCCTATTTTTAAAATCTCCATACTCTCACCCTCTTCGTCTCTCCCCCTCTTCCTTTTGTTTATCTCCTTCTCCCACTCTCCAGCTGTTTCTCTCTTTCTTTCTTCTGTCTGTTTGTGTGTATCTATGCTGTGTCTGTAGGTGTTTCTGCGTGTGTGTCTGTGTGTCTATGCCTGCGTGTGTCTGTGGCTGTGTGTTTCTCTGTGTGTTGTTTCCTGCGTATTTGTATGTTCATCTTTTTGATAATGTGTGTGTGTGTGTGTGTGCGTCTGCATGTGTGTGTCTGTGAGAGTATTTGTGCGTCTGTGGGTGTGTTAGTATGTGTTTGTGTATGTCTCTGTGTGTCAGTGTGTGTGTGTGTGTGTGCCATTATGTGTCTGTAGGTGTGTATGGCTGCATGTGCATCTGTGTCTGTCTGTGGCTGTGCGTGGCTTTGTGTGTATCTGTGTGAGTCTCTATCGGTGTGTCTATTATATAATGTCTGCGTGTCTCTGCTTGTGTCGGGTTAATCGTCTGCGTGTATGTCTGTGTGCGTATGTGTGACTGTGCGTGTCTGTTTGTGTATATATGTGTATGTTTGGGTGTTGCGTATGTCTATGTGTGTGTCTGTTTCCCTGCTTTTGTGTGTGTATGTGTTTGTGTGTGCCCGTGACTACATGTGTGTGTGTGTGTATGTATGTGTCTGGGTTGTATGCGTGTGTGTTTTAGAGCGTGTGTATGTGTGTGTATGTATGTATGTATTTTTGTATGTATGTATGCATGTATGTATGTGAGTTTGTATGTATGTGAGTTTGTATGTGTGTATGTATGTATGTATGTATGTATGTATGTATGTATGTATGTATGTATGTATGTATGTATGTATGTATGTATGTATGTATGTATGTATGTATGTATGTATGTATGTATGTATGTATGTATGTATGTATGTATGTATGTATGTATGTATGTATGTGTGTATGTATGTATGTATGTATGTAGTATGTATGTATGTATGTATGTATGTATGTATGTATGTATGTATGTATGTATGTATGTATGTATGTATGTATGTATGTATGTATGTATGTATGTATGTATGTATGTATGTATGTATGTATGTATGTGTGTGTGCATGTTCGTGTGTATGTGGATGTATGTGTGTACTGGGTACCTATGTGTTTGTGTGTAAGTCAGTGATTGGGCTTGTGTGTGTATGTGGGTGTGTGTGTTCACGCGTGAGCGTGCTCACATATTTTACCACCCATGCTTTTGTTTTTGACCTTATATCCATAATATGCATATCATTACATGAATATAACATGCTTCATTGATGAAATACAACTGCTGTGTGAAAGATGGAAGTTTGGAAGAGCTGAATGTAAGACAGGTCTGCGTGCCTAATTTGTAACCCTTTGAAAATAAAGTTCGTTCGTTCGTTCGTTCGTTCCACCGCAAAGAAACCCTTCGGGAACAAGTGTTATCACATAGACTGCTTAAGAAACTCCATTATCATATGGTTTTAGAAGAAAACTATCAGCTTGTTTGGGCATCTAACTATAATGTGGCAACAGCTCTTACCCATCATTCCAACCTACTGAAATCCTTTAAGAACGAGTGAGAAATTACATGATCATATCAGAAAAACTGTGCAACAATTCCATGTATCAAATGGTTTGAGAAGAAAAGTATCTAATCGTGCAGGCATCTAACCAAATTGTAGCAATACAAATTACTTGCTTGCTTATTGTACCCCACCAGGACATCACATAAGCACTAAACACTCGGTGGCACAGAGTGCCAAGATGCGGATGAGGATTACCGTGGAGAGGTCCCAAAAACCCTTTTCAGTCGTTATGGCCACAATTGTGGCTATGGTATTTTCGGGGCCCCCCGGCAAAAGCCAGGGTGGGGCTTCAAACATCGAAAAATTGCATCCCACAAGGGCATGACGATGTGTTGATATAGACTACCATCATATGCATTAATTAAGAGAAAAGCTATGCGTGCAGGATTGAAATCACAAAGAAAATCAATTGACGGCATTAAAAACATTGTTCATTGACTTGAAATTACCCCAGCTAGTGTTGCAATAAAAAAAAAAAAGGATCACAACGTTACCTTTTTGGGACGCTTGGTGTCAAAACTAGAAGATGATAATAGTTTTAACGATATACTATGCAATGTTTTTCCTCTTAAATGTGTTTCTGGGACCTCTCCACATATGATCATCATCCGCATGGTGGCATTGTGGGTCACCGGGTGTTTATCGCTTGTGTGATGTCCTAGTGGGGTACAATTTACCTTACAAACCCAATAATATTATCGGATCGTAAGACGCAATTTTTTGTTATTCTAAAACCCCACACAGGCTGTTTCGGGGCCCTAATATAACCTAACGGGGGGATAAACTGACATCTGGAGATAGATGTCGACTGTGGACCGGGCTGATCACCCCTAACACAATATAATACCTCCGATTTCGCAAAACAATATAGAAATATGCTCCCAGGGCCCTTCGAAAGAGGGGGGGGATGAAGGGCCCAATCAAATTGATACTCTCGGTGACGACAATGCTAGCCCCCGGACTCAGATACTCGCCCAACGTCCGGGCTGGCTCTGTACATGTGAAGAGCTTCACGGGGTTGCATGGTCTGAGAACGCATGCCGGAAGAATGAAATGCGAGGGTGCTCCACGCAGTAAACGCCGTCGCAAAAACTACTACTCCTGTGGTAGTTTCTGAGTTGTTAGGGAACGACGGGCAGGGTGAACCCCACTCGCCCGGAGAGGCCCATGACGTCGACTGCGGAGGAGCACGTTTGATGATTTCTGAGGAAGTGCGTTCCAAGATTAGGTTTCCACCTGCGAGCGATAAGGTGGTGTGGTGTAAGTTGGAGAGTACATTGTGTGAGATACTTAAACATGATTTAAACAAGAAGTCGTTAGGCGACAAGCTTACAAATTTCGGTGACGTAATATATGAACACTGCTCCCGTGAGTTAGGGACAATAGAAAAGGCACAGCCGGGTGCCAAGCAGAATTTTAGCAGGAGGCAGAGGGACATTCTGAAGTGTCGGGCAGACAAGAATGCCCTCAGAAAACGGTTCAAAGCCGCTACAGGCAGCGAACGGGAGGGGCTGTATGAAGTTTGGTTGCATTCAAAGAACTAAACACAGTGTCCTCTGTCGCGCTGAGCGTTTCTGTAATAACAGAAGACGAACCAAAAGGGAGCGAGAGAAATTCTTTAGGGACCCGTATCAGTTAGCCCGATGTCTATTCGAGCAACCGAAGTCTGGGACTCTGGATGTCCAGGTCCAAATGGTGTTCCGTACGTTCTTTACAAGCGTTCGCCCGAAAATCCTAAAAATTCTTCACGTCTTGTTGAGACAAGCCTAGATCCGTAAACACATATGTCCAGAGTGGCAAAAGGCGAATGGGGTCTACATTCCCAAAGAGCAGGACTCGAAGAGTCTTTTCCAATTCAGGCCCATCTCGCTGTTGAATGTCGAGGGTAAGATATTCTTCTCGGTCATGGCTCGCCGGCTCACACAGTATCTGATGTCTAACAAGTACATAGATACGAGTGTTCAGAAGGGTGGTATTCCGGGCGTACCTGGTGCCTTGAACACGCGACCATAATTTGGGAGGCTATTCAGAGAGCCAAGCATGAGAGATCTCAATTGCACGTGATATGGTTTGACTTAGCCAACGCCTACGGGGCAGTTCCCCATAGGCTACTGTGGCGAGCCCACAGTACCGGCACAGATCAATGATATGATCGAGCAATATTTCTCTAAGTTCGCTTTGCGCTTCTCTACCTCGACTTTTACCACGAGGTGGACTGAGCTACAAACTGTGATAGCTATGGGCTGTACGATCTCACCAATATTGTTTGTCATGGCCATGCAGATCATGTTAGACGGGGCGGCCGGCTACGGACAGGGCCTTCAAAAGGGGGATCACTGGATGCCGCCACTACGTGCCTTTATGGATGACACGACTATTATAACGGGCAGCGAGGAGTCTGCCCGCACTATCCTGAAAAGATTGGACGCGGTGGTCCAATGGAACGGTATGCAGTTCAAACCGCAGAAGTCGAGGAGTCTGTCAATCCTTAAGGGTCGAGTGGCAGCAAACAGTTTTACGGTGGCAAGGAATAAGCTCCCCACGGTTCTGGAGGAACCGGTGAAGAGCCTTAGTCACGTTTACGATTCAAAGTTATCTGATAGAGAGGTCCGGCGAATACACGAGCACTGGTGAAGGCCTGCTCGCGATCAAGCTTTGCACTAAAATTCAAGGTATGGTGTCTCCAATTCATGTTGATTCCGAAGCTCCTATGGCCACTGTTAACTACGAGGTGACGATGACTGCAGTGGAAACCATGGAGAGGAAATCAACACAGCCTTGAGAAAGTGGATTGGTGCACCGCCTTGTCTGACCGACTGGCTCTGTATTGTAGGCAGGCAAAGCTAGTACTCACGTTCAAATCAATAACAAGAGGTCAAAGTTGGCAAAGTAAGACTCGCGATGTGCGAGTCTTCAGACCCAAATGTCATCGCTGTCCAGCCCGCTCTCAAGAGTGGTCAGAAGTGGAGGGTCCTCGATGCGATTGAATCTGCGCTCAACGCACTAAAATTGAAGGAGATAATGGGATACACTCAAACCGACCGTCGAGGCCTAGGTCACGGGAAGGTCAATTGGTGGTCCAGGGCCACTGCCAAAGAACGCCGAGACATGGTAATACAACAGGTGAGGGACAACGAAAACGAGGTTCGGGTCCAGAAAGCAGCCCAGCAGTCGCAGCAGGGCCATTGGGTCAGCCTGGAGAGCGCATTGCCAAGAGTACTCACATGGGGTGAGATATGGCGAATGACCCCGCTGCGACTGAGCTTTATCGTTAGTTCGGCATACGATGTATTACCGCCCGGTGTTAACATGGTTAAGTGGTCTGCGACTAACGATGCGACTTGCCCGCTGCGTAAAGCGAAGCAGACGCTAGAACATGTCCTGTCCGCGTGCAGGAAAGCCTTAGGCCAAGGCTGATATACCTGGAGACACAACAAGGTGCCAAAAGAGTTAGCAGCCGTTGTTGACCAGGCTAAAATGAAGGCTAACGCTAGAGCCAGTTCTACCATCGTCCCCATTCGTTTCCTCAAGGCTGGGCAGATTCAAAAAGGTAAGGTCAACCGAGACGCATTCACTCCATCTGTGCTAGACTCTGCGAGGGACTGGTTACTGGCGGTTGATCTGCCGGGCCATGAACGGTACCCCGAGTTAATCCGGAAGACCGGCCTGCTACCTGACATAGTTCTCCACTCGGCGGAGAAACGGCAGCTCATCCTGATTGAGTTTACCGTCCCGTATGCGTTGCGTTTGGACGAAAGTCACACGTATAAGCTCGAGAAAAACGGTGATTTAGCAGCCGGTCTGAGGAGAAACGAGGCGTACACAGTACGTGTCTTTGCCGTCGAAGTGGGAGCGAGAGGTCTCGTCTCCAATTCACTCTACAATGTGGTTAAAGAACTAGGATTGCGTGGTAATGAAGGAAAACGAACACTCAAACGGCTGGGCGAGGTAGCCGAGAGGGCCTCGAGCTGGCTTTGGACGCAACGAAGCAACGTAGGGGACAGTCCTCGGTGAGCTGGTCCGGGTTTCTAGTGGAAAAGGGTTTCTCACCCCTTAAAAGTCCATCGTGTCCGAATTGTCTGCCAGTGATCCTCTGCCACCTGCTAACAAAAGTCCAACATGTGTCCGGTATACCAATCGTAAGCTTGTCGCTCGGTCGTCCAGGTATGCTGACTATTCTAATTAGGCTACCGCGATGACTTCTTATCTCACAGTAACTTCTGCAAATCACCAAGTCGTCTTGTCCCTATCCGAAAGAAAACACCATCCGGTAATTTCGTGCAGCAGGGTACCAGCCCTGAGCTTCATGAACTCAGGTGGGCCCACCTCTGAAAACGTTTAGGAGGTCGTGGGCCGAAACGTTTGTCGACGAGGATAACTTCTACTGATGACTGGTAGATCCCTGCTGTACTTGCTCCCTGTGAGTTTATTCCTATAACGGTTGAACAGGGTTTCTGGGACCTCTCCACGGGTGATCCTCGTCCGCGTGGTGGCACGTCGTGTCACCGAGTGTTTATCTCTTGGTATAAGTACAGGTGGGGTTGAATCTCACTCACTCACTCACTCACTCACTCACTCACTCACTCACTCACTCACTCACTCACTCACTCACTCACTCACTCACTCACTCACTCACTCACTCACTCACTAAAACCATAATATAAATGTACTATCTGCTCACATCTGGTGTACTGACACATGTGTTTACTTCTCTCTTCCTGCACACATATAGCTGGTAAGTAAAATCATTCACAAATCGGTACGTTTTTTAATGGGGAAAAAGGGTACTCTCTGTTGAGCTAGAAAACCATTTGATTTGATGTCTATGTGTGCAAGGTAACATTGGTTATGTGTCGACTGTTTCTCTTAAAACTTTATTCCTACTTCGGGCTGCGTTAGCGTAGTCGATAGGAGACACGCTTTCAAATCCAGCTGCGACGCGCTGCAGCCCACAGCCGGTGTTTTAAACTAGACGGTTTCCGGGATTCAACCACACTCTGGGGTAAATGGGGAACGTCGCTGAAGCTACGGGGTTTCGTGCGGACGGCGACACAGACGCAGTTTCTTATCATCTGTCCGTACTGATGGCAGAGCACTTATGGTTTATAACCGTGTGCATTTACCGTTGCTTTACATCTCCCGACTTTACCTTTACATTCCTCTACATTTATCTCTTCTGGTTACTCCTTCAGGTCATTTTTTTTTTTTAAATTGCCATGACAATTTCTTTACGCTGGGCATATCGCAGGTTAGACAACGGTGTAAATAGAGCTCATCGGTTTGAGCTTTCTCAGGGTTCTCTATAAATTCCACAAGGAGATTTTGTTACTGCCATACAGTTAAACTATTGCAGCAATAGCTAATAACAGTTGTTGCAGTAGTTTCTCTTCTAGCTTCTTCATGTCTTATTAGTAGGAGTTCTTCTTCTTGTTTTTCTGCCTTTCTAGCCCCCAATGGAGCATAGGCCCCCAACCTATGCACACCACGTCGATCTATCCTTCGCTATCGCATTCAGCTCTGCCCGTGTGACTTCACTTCTTCTACTAGAAGAGCATTTTCTCATTCTGGTTGGCTGGGTTTTTCGTGTTTTTCATTTTTACTTTATCATGGTTGGTTGGTTTTTGTGGCTAGTGGTGGTAGCCAACCTTAAGCCCAACCCTCTCCTGAGTCGCCTCTTACGACATGCCTGGCAGGGTGCACTGTTACTATTCTGTGCTTTCCGGAGGGCCCCGGTGACACACGGCGACTAGTACGAATTGCCCAGTGACAAAAATGTTAAAACTGGAATAGATTTTAGAAATGCCTTCAATAAAAACTTAGGTGCATTTTTCAACAGGTTGTATTTTCTAAACATAACAGAAACGTAACTGAACCATGCTGCCTACCAATTTACCGGAACGGGTTATGTTTTCAGTTATATCTTGTCACTTTCAGGAGGGATAACTGATCCCCTTTTTGTTTCCCAGAGAAATGTCAGTTCTTGACTTATGTTTTTATTACATTACTGGCTCAGGAAATGGTTATAATAATAGATTCATGTGCTGAAGTACTTCTGCTTTGTTCACAGTTTTGATAGGGTACAAGACATTGAAAAATCGGACAAAGTTGTCCGCAAAGTCTTTGATCTGTCAGGAAGGTGTGTCTGAGCTTAGCACATGTGGAAATGATTTTTTGGGTGATAATGACCATAAGTGAGACTTAACTGATTGTTATGAGGTTGTTCGTTTTAAAAGGCTCTACGGCAAAGAGGTTATAAATGCGGTTTCATAATTCCGCCCAATTGGACGAAATCGGCTGTAGACAGCTTTTTGTTTCAATTTTCCTCTCAATGTTTGCGGTCTGTGAGATTACCAATGATGGAAATCAAACCATGGGAAGTCTCCTTAAACCGTAAAATGAATTAAGTTCAACCCTACCAAGAACGCACAACGAGCGATAAACACCCGGCGACACAAAGTGCCACCATTCGGATGAGAATCACCTAGGCGCATGTTCGAGAAACCCAGTTCAATCGTCGGTTATATTAGGGCCACTGACAACAGCCGGAGTGGGGCTTTATAATAAAGAAAAAATGCAATGCTAATTGAACCTTCAAGAAAGCAAAGGCAAACTAATTACAATTGTCATCTCAACAGTGAGGGTTGGCTGCAATGTATCCCCACTGGTACATCTTCTTCTTCTTCTTCTTCTTCTTCTTCTTCTTCTTCTTCTTCTTCTTCTTCTTCTTCTTCTTCTTCTTCAGCCTTCTGAACCCTTGAGGTTCATTGCTGCAGATATCACCCTCATCCATTTATCTCTCTGGTTGGTCTTCTCTTTTTAGTTGGTGACACCAAGTGTTTGCATGTCTGGCTGGACGTTATCTCTCCATCGTCTTCTTGGTCTGCCTTGTGATCCTCGACCATTCATCTCCCTCGTGTATACAGTTTTTACTTCTCTGTCACCGGACATTCTTTTAATATGTCCCAACCATTTCAACCTATTAGCTCTCATGATACCAGTGATCGATGGTGATTTAAACAGCTTTGGAATTTCGTTGCTGCTTCTTACTCTCCATTCCCAACTGTTTGCATCTTTGATCGGTCAAAAGATTCGTCGTAATACTCTGTTCTTGAAAACCTGTAATAAGGCTTCATCTCTTTTAGTTGTGCTATAAGTTTCAGAGCCCCACTGGTACATGCAACAAGAAAATTTAAACACGTCTCTGAGATTAGAGATATGCCGAAGAATAGATCGTATTTGATGGAAACAATAAATAGCCTAATACGAAGGTTCTAAAAAGACTATAGATAAAAAGAAAGTTACGGAAATATATAAAAAGGAAACAACTGAAATACTGTGGCCCCATTAGAAAATATAACACTCTTTAAAAGAACATACTGGAGAAAATGTTCCGGACAAAAGATCGCAAGAAGTAGACAACGATACAAGTGTGAGGATTACATCAAGAGTTGAACGAACAGCAGTCTTAGAGAGTATACAACTAAGACAAGAGACAGAGCGTATTTAAAGGAGGTTAAAGTTGAACGGATCAAATTTTACCCCATGTGGATCGGCCTTGTTCTGCAGAACGGCTAGCCGCCTGCAAGGAGCGTAGCACAAAGCACCAACTCTCCGGCGACGATCCCCGGTGATTTCCGTAAAAACAGCACTAGTGAACTGAACGGGGCAAAAACATACTACAAAAAGTCATTCACATTAGCTACGCCAACAGCAAAAGACAGGAAACTATATCTAACTTCTCTCTGCGACGCTCTACGGCATAAACAGTAGGTCAGAGGTAAGGAAAAGTCGGGACATGTGAATCAGCGTCATTGCACACGGTTATAAACCATAAGTGCTCTGCCACCAGTACGAACAGCTGATAAGAATTGTCCGCCTGTGTCGCCGTTCGCAGGTAACTCTGTAGCTACAGCGACATTCCTCCATTTACCCCAGAATGTCAATTCTAGTACCTATTCCCTAGAGCCTGGGTGAACCCCGGAAGCCACCCAGTTTCGATCACCGACCGTGGGCTGCAGCGAGTCGCAGCTGGATTTGAAAGCCAGCCTCTTATCGACTAAGCTAACGCGGTCCCCTAGGTCAAAGGGAGTTTGAAGAAAAAAGAATGTATCCTTTATATCTTTGATAGAAGATTTTCAAAATGTAATTGCTAACGCACTGTATTTTTTGTCATCCCCAAACATGCACACCTGTCCGGTATATTTGCAGCAGTGTCAAGTAAGTACATTCTGTGACAGAGGCTATGTATCTTTGTTACTACCAGGGTTGCGACGTGGTTAGGCTTTTAGCTTCCCAGTCTGAATGTGGTGGGTTCGTGTCACGGACTAAGTCCTTCCGACCAACAATTAAGTTTTCATTAAGATAGCTGGGGATCACAGCTGGAACGACGAAGCTCGTGATTTGTACCACCAAGTTCTGCGTAGACAGACCGAACCATCTGTGATAGCTCAAGGGCAGTCTTCTTCGTATCCCCCTTCTTCTGCCTTTTCCCTCCCACTCCCATTTCTCATCCCCATCCTCCGTCTTCTTTTCCTTTATCTGTTTCATCTTCTTTTCTTGCTTTCTTTTTCTAGCTTTTTTTTCTTTTTTTCTTTCTTTCTTTCCTTCTTTCTTTTTTGCTGTTTTCCTTTCTTTCTTTCTTTTTCTAGCTTTTTTTTTCTTTCTTTCCTTCTTTCTTTTTTGCTGTTTTCCTTTCTTTCTTTCTTTCTTTCTTTCTTTCTTTCTTTGTTTCTTTCTTTCTTGCTTTCTTTCTTTTTATTTCTGTTTTTCTTTCCTAATCTTCTTCTTCGCTTTCACCGGCAATAAACTATAACATAAATTTGAGGTTGTTCGTCCACATTGACTTTGGTCTTCCTCAAGAACTTTAGCTTTGCGTGCACATCCGTTTTACAGATCCAGTTTACTTGCATACAGACTGTGGTTCCTCGCTTCCCAAGCAGATGAGCTCTGACTTCGAAGGAAATATTCCTACCTAGCCTCTTTTTACAAGCTGCTTGTTAGGCCGCAGTGAGTCTATTTCTGATTCACCCACTTCTAAGGGCCCCGGAACCCACACGAGGTATCGAGGGCGGTCAAGGCAACACTCTCCAAACGTGTTCATGACTTGAATGAATGCGGGCACACAGTGTAATTAGAAACCTCGTGAGAATTGCATGAACATCGCTACGCCACCTTAGAGATAGGAATAACGTATGCTTTGAAGTTGAATTGCTTTGGCCAGATAGGCAATGAAACAACAGACTGCAGGCAAGCTTGGCTCCCCAACTGGCAGTTCTACTGAGGATTCACAAACGACGACAAGTAACCACTTCCAGATGTCTTGACCATAGTTTTGTTATGTATGAGATATCAGAAATACATTTCCGTGACAGTTATGAGATTGCATTTTACACGGGGCGGGGGAAAGATCAACTACAGCCTAGACAAGCATGTCGTAATAGGCCAGTAAGTAGTGGTTTGCTGACATCGGATATTTCTGGTACAAAGGCGCAGATGTCATAACCTAACTTAAACTCACAAAATTGAAAAAAAAGTACAAAATACTTTCCTTAGATAGCATCTTGTTCAATCCACACCTTGATGGATTGTTATTTTATTACTGAGCTTAGCTATGGTCTATGCAAATGTGAGTCAAGCACTATAGGAATGGACGGAACGGTTAAGAAAGCTGGACTGGCATGCGAAAGACCCAAGTTCAGATCCTCTTGTAAAGTTTTGGATTTCTTTTTTTGTCACTGAAAAAAAAAAAAATCTTATCTGCACAGTTCGTGGCAGCAGCATTAGCCCTGCAGCTCTAAACCCTCAGACTCTAAAATCACCTCCGTCTTAACAGCAAAAGTGGAAAATACGAGCAGTAGAGGCTTGTGACCATAGACGTGGGAGCCGCCGTGGTGTAGCAGCTAGACACGCCCTTGTGGATTCAAAGGGTGTGGGTTCAAATCCGAACAGAGCCGGATATTTTACAGAAATGACCTCGGCTACCAGGTTGAGACAGGTATCAGGTGAGGTCATGGAAAGTACATGCGGCCGGCGTGATGTTGTGCACAGTTACCCACCGGGTCTGGGTTGGTTTTCAAAATACGAGTATACGCCTAGCTGTATAAGCCTATTACACATGAAGGAGTAAGTAAAGTTCCTTTTACCATATGCTTGGAGCACAAATGGTTGGGCCGCAGAACAAAACTAAACTAAAATCTGTCGTTTCTGTCGGGGCCTTTCGTGAACTAACTACAACAATAACAAAAGGGCAGAGTACTCCAACCATTAGCTCCCGCCTGGGGTCACGTGATGAGCTGTAAATCGTGCTGAGGAAAGAAAATATAAAATAAAATAAATGTAACCTTTTTAGTCAGTCTACTTGTTTGATTTCTTGGTTTTAGCTTGACCACAATCAAGCATATTTTCACAATTAAATGGTGGGAGGAAAGTTGATTTACGTAGTGTTTAGTGTTGTTCTTAACTATAGAGACAGCAAAATATTTACAACATATTTAATTGATTTCTTTTCGTTTTCCTGCTGCCAGGCACACCCAAGGGTAAGTCTGTTGAAACGACAGTGTCTGCTTTGTGCATTTCTCTACTGCAAAGTTAAGTAATTTAAAAAACCTAAACACAGATATAAAAGAGACAATATGCATTCATAAGCCACGTCTTGAAAAGGAGAAAATGGAGCAAATCGTGGCAGAGGGAAAGTTGGAGGGGGGAAGATAGCAGAGGGAAACCGATAGAGAAGATGGTGGATAGTTGAATATGATGGCAAGGAAAATCATATGTGCCAGAACTGACTGAAAATACACGAGACAGGAGATTGTAGACAGACACGGTATGGACTGTAAGACGAAGGTGACGGATGTGCATGACTACTAAGGCTACAACTCAGTATGGACTGAAAGAAGGTTGTGGATAGACATGACAACCAATGCCATCAGGTATGGAATACAAAAAGAAGGTTGTGGATAGACATGACAACCAATGCCACCAGGTATGGAATACAAGAAAAAGGTTGTGGTTAGACACGACAACCAATGCCACCAGGTATGGAATACAAGAAAAAGGTTGTGGATAGACATGACAACCAATGCCACCAGGTATAGAATACAAACAGAAGGTTGTGGATAGACATGACAACCAATGCCACCAGGTATGGAATACAAAAAGAAGGTTGTGGATAGACATGACAACCAATGCCACCAGGTATGGAATACAAGAAAAAGGTTGTGGTTAGACACGACAACCAATGCCACCAGGTATGGAATACAAGAAAAAGGTTGTGGATAGACATGACAACCAATGCCACCAGGTATAGAATACAAACAGAAGGTTGTGGATAGACATGACAACCAATGCCACCAGGCATGGAATACACGAAGAAGGTTGTGGATAGACATGACAACCAATGCCACCAGGTATGGAATACAAGAAAAAGGTTGTGGATAGACACGACAACCAATGCCACTAGGTATGGAATACAAAAAGAAGGTTGTGAATTAACATGACTACAAATGCCAAATGGCATGGACTGTGAAAAGAAGATGATGGATAGAGGTGACTAACAACGCGACTCGGCATGGCATATAAGAGGAAGGTGGTGTATAGACATGACCATCAATGGCACACGACTTGCACTATAAGAAGAAGGTGGTGTATAGACATGACCATCAATGGCACACGACTTGCACTATACGAAGAAGGTGGTGGATAGACTTGACTAACATCACCACTTGGTATGGACTATAAGAAGAAGGTGGTGTATAGACATGACTACCAACGGCACACGACTTGCACTATAAGAAGAAGGTGGTGTATAGACATGACCATCAATGGCACACGACTTGCACTATACGAAGAAGGTGGTGGATAGACTTGACTAACATCACCACTTGGTATGGACTATAAGAAGAAGGTGGTGTATAGACATGACTACCAACGGCACACGACTTGCACTATAAGAAGAAGGTGGTGGATAGACTTGACTAACATCACCACTTGGTATAGACTAAAAGAAGAAGAATAAACACAGAAACAAACAGATCACCCTCAGAATGAAACTCTAAAGTGACAGCCATTGCAGACATGTGTGCATCTTCCACATGTAATCATTAACTCTTTTAATAGTTACACCCCAGTGAGTTAGCTGGCAACCCTTATTCCATAGGAAACAACAATCTGTTATTTTGAATGACTTGTGATAATAAAGATCAAATAACAAGAGGAGCTTGAGTAACACCTGACATATAACTAACTGATAGAATTTAAGAATTGGACATTGCAAGTTTAACAATGTATTGCAGGTGCCAGAATGACCTGAACGCTTAACTTGGCTGAATGGACAGTTCCCAAACAGGCACACATAAAAACATTCACAGCGAACTGAGGACTCAGATCCCCTGAACCCCCCCCCCCCCCCACCACCACCACCACCACCCATCCCTAACCCCTATGTCAAATTATTTAGTAAGGGGCTCTCTTTAACATGCAGAGACATTTTCTTTGAAAGTAAGGTAAATATATTCAGCGCAATAATATAATTAAGAAGAATAGTATTAATAATAATATTAATAATAATAAATAATAATAATAATAATAATAATAATAATAATAATAATAATAATAATAATAATAATATGCTTACTGGCATTTAAATGAAACAATATATATATGAGATAACATGAAATGTAAAAACATAGATAAAAATTTTGTTACTATATATAAAAAAAGTTGTATCTTAGTCTACCTTCCCCCCCCCCCCCCGTTTTCCCCCTCCCCCTTTCTGGCCCCGCACCACCACCACTCCCAGCTTTTAGTATTACCACTGCAGGACACCCCTCCCCCACCACCACCACCACCACCACTCCCAGCTTTTAGGATTACCACTGCAGGACACCCCTCCCCCACCACCACCACCACCACCACTCCCAGCTTTTAGGATTACCACTGCAGGACACCCCTCCCCCCCACCACCACCACCACCACCACCACCACTCCCAGCTTTTAGGATTACCACTGCAGGACACCCCCTCCCCACCACCACCACCACCACCACTCCCAGCTTTTAGGATTACCACTGCAGGACACCCCTCCCCCACCACCACCACCACCACCACTCCCAGCTTTTAGTATTACCACTGCAGGACACCCCTCCCCCACCACCACCACCACCACCACTCCCAGCTTTTAGGATTACCACTGCAGGACACCCCTCCCCCACCACCACCACCACCACCACTCCCAGCTTTTAGGATTACCACTGCAGGACACCCCTCCCCCACCACCACCACCACCACCACTCCCAGCTTTTAGGATTACCACTGCAGGACACCCCTCCCCCACCACCACCACCACCACACTCCCCAGCTTTTAAAATTACCACTGCAGGACACACCCCTCCCTCCCCCACCACCACCACCACCACCACTCCCAGCTTTTAGTATTACCACTGCAGGACACCCCTCCCCCTGTATTATTTGTCCATAATAAAATACGTCTAAGCTGGTGACGAGAGCGTCGTTTGGAGGAGGGAAGGGAAAGGTTTGGGGAAAAGGGAGGGGGGGGGGGTGTAATTTACTACACTTTGTAGTTAGTACCGGCAATCTTTTCTATACACTTTAGGCTAAGTTGGGCACTTTTTTTTTAAACATTAAACAATATTGCAAATTATAAATATTCAAATAAATAACTATGTCATAAATATATGTTGTATTTATGAATGCTTTTGTCATTTCAGAACTGCCCAGGCGGAGTAAGTATTCTTGTCCTGTGAGATAGTAATGTGTCAAAGTGTAACTGAGCTACATCTAGAGGCAAACGTAATATTTACAGAAGTCATCATTTTTTGGGTGTCGTTGTTACAAGATTTTGTGACCTCTAGAAATATCTGTGGGAAAAAGAGACAGAGGACGACAACGAGAGACGACTCTTGACAGTCTATTGTCATGGCATGCAGGTAGGTCAACTTGCGAACTGATAATGATGTTGCACTGCGTAGAAGCATGATCGCCCACACCAGTCGACAAGACACTTGATGTTGAAGATGAGGATGTAACATATAGAAGTCAAAATCACCAGACTAGCTCCCCCTTATCAAACACCACCTCGAATTGGAATCAATAATTGCAAAAGCTATGGTACCAGGAAGGAGGGGCAGGGGCCGACTAACACAAAAATGGGCACAGGATATAAGTGACTCCTCGAATATAAAAGTACATGGGGCGGGAGTGCTGGCGAGAGACAAAGTTTCTTTCAGGCAGACCGTGATGAGGGCGAAGTTCTGCAAAAGGACCTGATACATGATGATGATGAGCTCACACTGAACTACAGACTACTACGTAAGGGATTTGTGGTGCACCGGTAAAACTGTGCCATGAATGAACAAAGTTCAACCCCAACAGTACCTTACAATGAATGATGAACAGCCGGTGACAGAGAAACTCCAAACATGTAAAACAGGCCGCGACCCACAGACAACTTGTTTTCAACAAAAGAAAGAGGGGGAAAAAACCCAGAGAACAATTACAATAAGCAAGATAAAGTATAAAGAGCCTGTGACCCAAATGCAGCTTACCGTAAACAACAAAAAAGGCGCTGAGACCCAAAGACAACTTACCGTAAACAAACAAACAAAGGCTGAGACTCAAAGAAAACTTACAGAAAGAGGCAAACATTAGAAAGGCTCAGTACAAAGATAACTTACCCAATGAACACCCCACTCAACACCCCCCCCCCCCCCCCCAGCACTTAAAACTCATAAGACATTGACCTATTCTGAGTTTGCAATCCCCCTGCTTTAATTCTGACGTTAGTCTTTAGTTTCTATGTGACAGCTTCACTGCAAATGCTTTGCCTCATAACTGCTCAGTTCCTGAGCTAGTCAAACTTTTGCTATCACTGTCCTATCTGAAAACTTACTTGATGAAAAAGAGTGGTCATCCTGATCTTAATGGATTTTAAAACTAGTGGGAAAGAAAACAACTTGTCAGCCTTAACAAAGTACATACAGGCAAAGTAAAAATGAAAAAACCGCTGTTAGATGTGCCAATACTAACGGTCCCACACTATAATTCCAGGTCATTGTTGGCATAGACAGTCAATCGCGAAAGCTGGCATTGAAATAACAAAGTCATAACATTATGTACGTATGGGGTCATTTTGGTGCTGCCTTGGTGGGTAAAACAAAACGACAAATCATTGTACAGAAAATCCACATCTCACAGTGTCGCATCAAGATGCCAGTTACACACCATTATGGTAGGAAGTCTCTTGCATTTAATGTGACATATACATAGACTGGACAATGTTTAAACACCGTACCAGTATACTGCTTGGAAATCTTAGCGTGGATCAGAATATAAACACAGTAGTTAAAGAATTTAACAAATGCGTACTACAGGCAGCAGGAGAATCAATACCAAAAGGTGCCCGTAAGCATTATAAGCCATACTGGAATAGTGAACTAGAAAATTTACACAACGAAGTGGAAACATCTAGAAAGAAGGCAGAGACCAGGCCAAACCAAGAACATCACAATAACTACCAGCATGCAAAAGCAAAATTTGTTAAGGCAAAGCTGCAGGTTAGAAGGGTAAGCTGGCAGGAGAAAACAAGGTCACTGAACTTTGAAAAAGACACAAGAAAGCGTATCTACATAGCAGAAGAGCCAGGGTACAGGTTGATGGTTTCAAAAGTAAAAAAAGTTCTACTGCGATATGGCGTCCCTCAAGGTGGTGTCCTGTCGCCCGCACTTTTCCTCTTACTCATTAACGATATGGTTGCTGAAATACCAAATGGAATCAAAATGGCAATGTATGCCGACTACCTGGTACTGTGGTGCACCTGTGAACATGCAACGATAGCCACAAGAACACTACAGCGGGCTACCAATGCACTTGAGGCAAGGGCGAATAGATGGTGTGTCAGCATCAATACAGACAAATGTAGCACCACACTCTCGACTAACTCCCCGAAGCAAAAAGCGGGCATCATCAAAACGCAAATCCCTAAGAGATGATAAAGAGCCCACGTACCTCGGAGTCACAATTGATGACAGGTTGACATGGAGAAAACATATCAACAAGGCAGCAACCAAAGCCAGGAGGAAGACAGCTATACTAAGAAAACTAAGTGGAACCACATAGGGAGCCAGTGGGAAAATATTCAATAACGTATACAAGCAAAGCATACAACTACATTTGGAATATGAGTCCACTGCATGGTGTTCAGCATCTAGTACCACATTAAAGGAATTGGACAAAGTGCAAAATCAAGCACAGAATCATCACAGGAGGAATGAAATCAACCCCCATATTAGAAATAGAGAAAGCTGGTAAAACACAGGCACTGAGAGAACGCAGAGATACAAAGTAGCAAATACAAGCTGAAATGTTCCTCAGTATGCCAGATTACCCCATGAAAAATCGATTTCAGAACCTAGCCTTGGGCCTGTTAAAAAAAACAGCTTTATACATCAAGCAAAAAAAATATGTAGGTAAATTGCTAACCTTCCAGAAATTGGTTGTCCACTTAACAGTATTCCAGAACAAACCCCATGGAGAGAGAAATGAAAAACTAACAGTACAAATCCAGACAAATGTGAAAGGAATATTTGACAAGAAATAACAAGATTTTAAGGGTATACGTCTTACTTGCAGCAACATACGGATGGGAGTCGTTGACTTTCTAGCAGACTATAAGGATGAAAATAGGGGTGTTTGAAACGAAATGCTGTCGATTCTATCCTGTAAGATCTGACCATCAAGGAAGACCGGCTAGCAAAAAAGCTTCTTGCCTCATAACTGATATAGTTTGGCCATATCAAACGCCACGGTTGATTGGAAAGAGTAACGGCAGAAGGCAAAAGAAATCGATATGAGAAAACCGGCCTCAGTATAATAGCGTACCATCGCTTTCATACAGTATATGAGGTAGAGGAAAGGGGGGGGGGCGACGTGACAGAACGGCTAGACGCTCGCAGAGGTTCGAAAGATCGTGGGTTCGTTCCTTGGCGAAACCGGACATTTTTTCCGGTGCAGCCCTGAAAGTAAAGGCGGCCGGTGTGATGCTGACCACATCACCCATCTCGTGCTGATTGGTCTATAAAATTGGTTGTCCACTTAACAGTATTCCAGAATAAACCCCATGGAGAGAGAAATGCAAACCAACTGTAAAAGTCCAGACAAATGTGAAAGGAATATTTTACAAGAAAGAACAAGATAGTGTACAACGCAGAATGGCCACCCTCAGTTATATTGATGAAGAATACTCACAAGAACAATGGGTCAGAGTCTATACAGATGGGTCCGCAGAAAGTGCAGTTAGAAATGGTGGTGCTGGAGTGTACATAGAATTCCCAGATGGTACTAGGGATAAGTCTAGAGTACCAACCGGAAAGTACTGCCATAACTATGATGCAGAAACTCAGGCTATCAAGATAGCAACAGAGAAACTGCTAAATACCAATCTTGGCTCACAGTATGTGGAAATGCTGACAGATGCAAAATCAGTACTTGAAGCACTCCAGTCTAGGAAACTACCAGAATTGCAAACACTGCTGACACAGCTTAGCCTTTAGTAAAGAGTCGTAATGCAGTGGATACCATCACATTGTGGAGTGCCTAGAAATGAGAAAGCTGATCAACTGGCAGGAGGAGGTGCAACGGATGTACCAGTCACATACCACCAAAAGAAAATAATCATTAAATCAATCAGGAAACCACCAGCCCCAGCACAAGACGACTATTTTTTTATGGACAGATCAGAACAAGCCATTATCCTCAGCCTCAGAACAGGGCACAACCGATTACGTAACCACATGTACACACAATTCAAGATTGGCGTATCAGCCATGTGAACCTGTGGAAAGGTGCCCCAGATAGCGGAGCATGTACTCCAGGACTGCACTGAATTTGGTACATTAGGGCAAACCTTTTGGTCAGAAAGAAACAACAGTGGAACGTAAACTCTATGGACTACTGAATGAATTAACAACAACAGTGAGACTATTTGCTGATATAGACAACTTATTTCAGGCGAACGAAAGAACAAGAAGAATACGTGAGTTTTAAGTCGTTTTTATAGATATATATTTGATATATTAGGTTATCTGGTTTCTTTGCAACTATGTTCTTTACTCAATATGTTTGTGTTTTTTCCTCCAACTTCACACAGTACGTGTTATCAAAAAACAGACTGGATAATGTAAGTATCTTTTTTATATTGATTGTGTTATATTTAATTAAATAGAAACTGTAGGCTTGAGGGCCAATAGTGTGAGTAAACAAAAATAGACCCACTAGCGCCCATACACATGTAAACCAACCAGACCCAAACAAGAATAGATCCACTAGCTCCCTAAGAAGAATAGACATACTAGCTCCCAAACACAAATAGATTCACTAGTCCCCAGAGAAGAATAGACATACTAGCTCCCAAACAAGAATAGCCCCACTAGACCCTAATGAAGAATAGATCCACTATTTAATAAACAAGAATACATCCACTAGACCCTAAACAAGAACAGACCCATCAGTCCCAAATAAGAATAAATCCAATAGATCCAAACAGGAATAAATCCACTAGCCACTAAACAAAAATAGAATTAATAGCTCCCAAAAACAAATAGACCCACTAATCCATAAAGAAGAATAGACCCACTTGTCCATAAAGAAGAATAGACCCACAAGTCCATAAAGAAGAATAGACCCACTAGCCCCCAAACAAGAATAGACCCACTAGCCCACAAACAAGAACAGACCCACTAGTCCACAAACAAGAATAGACCCACTAGCCCACAAGCAAGAATAGACCCACTAGCCCACAAACAAATATAGACCCACAAGCCCACACAAAAATATAGACCCACTAGCCGCCCACAAACAAATATAGACCCATTAGACCACAAACAAGAATAGACCCACTAGTCCACAAACAAATATAGACCCACTAGCCCACAAACGAAAATGGGCACTTTAGTTCCTAAACGTGAATAGATTTAGTAGTCCCAAACAAGAATAGATCTACTAGTCCCTAAACATGAATAGATCTACTAGCCCCCAAATAAGAACAGATTTACTAGCCCCCAAACAGGAATAGATCTACTAGCATACAAACAGGAATAGACCAACTAGCTCTCAAACAAAAATAGATCTATTAGCATACAAACAGGAATAGATCCACTAGCCCGACAAACAAGAATAGATTAACTAGCACAACCAAGAATAGATCCACTAGCCAACACACGAAAATGGACCCACTAGCTCTAAACACATATACATAACCAGCCCCCAAACAAGAATAGAGCCACTAGTCTCCAAAAACAATTTACCCACCAGCACCCAAACAAGAATAGAGCCACTAGTCCCTAAACAAAAAAAGACCCACCAGCACCCAAACAAGCGTTTAGTAAAATGCGACTAATTAGGGGTTTGCAAATCAGATGCGATGGAGAAAGGCAGAGGTCTCGCAGGCTAGCTTAAAACCACACAATAATGTGTCAACGGTCTTGTAAAGGTAAAATTGGGAGATGTAAACCAGTGTCATTGCACACGGTTATAAACTATAAGTGTTTTGCCACCAGTACGGACATCAGATAAGAAACTGTCTGCCTGTGTCGCCGTTCGCACGCAACTCTGTAGCTACAGCGACGTCCCTATATTTACCCCAGAGTGTTAACTCTGGTACCTTTTTCCTAGAGGCTGGGTGTACCAAAGGAACCATGCGGTTTCGAACACCAGCCGTGGGCTGCAGCGAGCAACGCGATCGCTTATGCGGAGTTTTAGGGTATAAAAAAAGGTTAGGAATATAACAAGGGAGATAATAATATACTGAATAGGGAATGACAGCATTATTTCTCTTTTCACCTTTAAGGACTGCAGTCAGTAGGATAAACTTCTCAAGGACGAGAATCAAACCGGTGCAAATCTTCCCAAACCATGTTCAACCTATAGCAGTATAGCACAGTTATATTGGGGCGAGGAACACTGGACCTTTTTTATTATTACTTGTTCTTGGTCATCAGCTCCCTCTTGATTTACTTACGTTCGTGTTGATTAAGTCTCAATATATGGCCAAACCATGCATATTTTTAACGAATTTAATTTGTAGGTGCTATCTTATATTAGCTTAGTCATCCCTTTGTTGGATGCAATTTTTCGTTATTTGAAAAATAACCCTACTCTGGTTCTTGCCAGGGGCCGCAATGTAGCCCGGCAAAAAATATGGTCTAATGGCTGGGACCTCACCACGGGTGATCCTCATCCACATGGTGGCACTTTGTGTCATCAGGTTTTTATCGCTTGTGTGATGTCCTGGTGGGGAAAAGAAGACAGATAGATAGATGTATAGGTGTGATTCCAATAATACTTTAATTTTCCCCCTTCCCACGTGATCTGTATTTGTCGATTTGTTTACCACCTTTATCAAAAATCTAATTTCCCAGGCGGTCAAATGTTTTTCATGTTCTTTATTCAATGTATAGAAACTGACCAGCTTAGCCAATTAATGTAAAGTCCCTACTATTCATGTTTATGAGGCTGCACCGACCCCAAAGCTGTACTGATCGGTACCGACCACAAAGCTGTACTGACCGGCGCCGACTTCAAAGCTGTACTGACCGGCGCCGACGCCAAAGCTGTACTGATCGGTATCGACCCCAAAGATGTACTGATCGGCACCAACCACAAAGCTGTACTTATCTGTACTGACCCCAAAGGTGTATTGACCGGCGCCGACCCCAAAGCCGTACTGATCGGTACCGACCACAAAGCTGTACTGACCGGCGCCGACCCCGAAGTTGTACTGGTCGGTACCGACCCCAAAGCTGTACTTGACCAGCGCCGACCGCAAAGCTGTGCAGATCGGCACCGAACCCAAAGCTGTACTGATCGGCACTGACCACAAAGCTGTGCTGATCGGCACTGACCCCAAAGCTGTACTGATCGGCACAGACCCCAAAGCTGTGCTGAGCGCAGGGAAAGCCGCGTCTGTCAATGTTAACCTAATATATGTTTCTTGATTTCCTGTCTGGCAGTCAATCTTCAACCAAGAGCCCGAGATACCTGTCAGCCAAGAGGAAAGTCAAAGTAATGAAGCCATACCGCAAGCAGGAGAGGAATTCAAGAGGCATTTACGGAGTCTTAGAAACGGGTTGAGATCTAAATTGTTTAAATTGTGACGGCCATCTTTGGAAGGAAGCTCAGAGGAAAGCAAAGAAGTATAGCTGTGCAGGTCACTGAACTATTTTCTAATGATAAAATATCATTTTATGTTGTTGTGTTATCACAGTCGACATCGTTACACATTAGGCATTCCCATACATAGTAAGTCCATAGTAAGGATGATCTGGACTTCGCTGATGATATTGATCTTCAGTCTTATTCACGGAATCAGATGAAGGATAAATTAAATATACATGATGCGAGATCACAGCAGCTTGGTCTGAAAATCCATAAAGGAAAGACAAAGATAATGAGAATAAATCAGGCAAATAGTAGTGTGGTTTCTCTTAATGGCACCCCACTCGAAAATGTGGAGTCGTACACCTAATTAGGCAGTAATGTAGATAAAGATGGAGGAACTGATAGAGATATTAAAATAAAAATACAAAAGGCAAGAGGGGCTTTCATAGCACTAGGGAATTTGTGGAGGTCAAAGGAAATTAAAAGAAATACTAAAATAAAATTTTTTAATTCTAATGTCAAATCAGTACTATTGTATGGGGCGGAAACATGGAGAACAACCAAGGCAATTACTAATAAATTACAGACATTCATTAACTGGTGCCGGCGCAGAATAGAGGGAATTAAATGGTATGATAGAATAACTAATGTAGAACTTTGTGGACCAAGAGGTGAGGAAAAGACACTGGCGTTGGATAGGACACACAATGAGAAAACAGGAGAACAGCATAACTAGAATGTCTTTGCATTGAAATCCACAGGGGCATGGGAATAAAGGAAGGCCCCAAAAAAAAAAAAAAAAAACATGGAGAAGAAAGCTGGAGAATGAGGTTAGAAGGATAGAACGGCTTGGCGTGAGTTGGCTAAGGGCCTATGATCCATTGGGGGATAGAAAGGCAGAAGAAGAAGAAGAAGAAGAAGAAGAAGAAGAAGAAGAAGAAGAAGAAGAAGAAGAAGAAGAAGAAGAAGAAGAAGAAGAAGAAGAAGAAGAAGAAGAAGAAGAAGAAGAAGAAGAAGAAGAAGAAGAAGAAGAAGAAGAAGAAGAAGAAGAAGAAGAAGAAGAAAAGAAGAAGAAGAAGAAGAAGAAGAAGAAGAAGAAGAAGAAGAAGAAGAAGAAGAAGAAGAAGAAGAAGAAGAAGAAGAAGAAGAAGAAGAAGAAGAAGAAGAAGAAGAAGAAGAAGAAGAAGAAGAAGAAGATGAAGGGTGTTCAGTCTTGATTCTTTTTTTTTTTTTTACCAGTGGCTGTCCAGAATTACTATAGTTTTTCCCCCTTTTTATATTTATCATATGTTATCTATGATTTGAAGTTAGTTGCTTCTCCTTTACAGGACTTTGCAGAACCAACTCCAGCATTCTTTGGCTGTTTTAGTTTTTCAAGGCACATTTTACGTTCGGTAGTTTGTCATTGCTTATTAAACTGTAAGCTCTCGGTACACTGTCAAAACCAACGCAAGACAAATCGTCCCCAGCTGGGATTATACAGTCGGCATCCTGACATTTTGATCACGTTCACAACGTCTTAACCATAGACGTAGACATCTATAAGTTACTTTCGAATAATTTTAGTAAAACCAATTAGTGATCGAGATAGCAACACAGTCTTACCGTCTCGACAACTAAGGTTTGGAAACTTGCTGCATGCTTTTGGGTAGCACACTGCTTTGCGTTTATTTTGGCAACATTATAGTCAACATAACAAATACTATACAACAAGCCTCTCTCATTAAACATCAGAAAAAGAGTGCTGAAATGGTTATGTTATTAAACCAGAGCTGCCGTATGGCTGTCAACCTTGGAATGTTGAACAAATTAAGAAGTACTTAGAGGCAATGGAAATGTTGTTTCTGAGATGCATGATGTGGATACCGTGCACAGACAGAGTGATTAATTATGGCTGCTTAGAAATGTCAAATGAAGTTAGAAAACTGTAAACATTAATAAGGAATAGAGTCATTGTTCTTCGATCATTCAATAGGAAGAGAGACATTGGAGAATACAGAAAGGACGGGAAATCTCTACGCTAGAAGATGCAGAGGTAGACCAGAAGAGACATTGCTTGACGTACTGAAGCGAAGGCATGGTGAAATGTCATCAGTGGAGTTGATTCATACACCAAGGACTGAGAGCTCTGGAGACATAAGAGCTTACGCCACTGGGAAGGACACATGATGATGATGATGAATCGCATATTATTCAAGCAATGGCAAACTATTTAAAAAAAATTGCCTATTATAGTCACACAACATTTAGCAACGCATGGCTTTGATTTGCGACTTTCTGGAGAAGACGTGCGTCTAATTTTTCCAGTATAACTTGCAAACAGGAAACCACCAGTCCCTAGGCAAAATGCAGTTTACTGACCAAAATCATCTCCACGTTTTTAGGCGAATATGGCATATAGGGCTAGACCTTATTCTTCTTTCGTTCGCCTGAAATAAGTTGTCTATCTCAGCAATTCTGTCTCTTGTATAAATTTCACTGTTGTTGTTAATTCATTCAGTAGTCCGTAGAGTTTACGTTCCACTGCTGTTCTTTCTGGCCAAAAGGTTTGCCTTAATGTACCAAATTCGGTGCAGTCCTGTAGTACATGCTCCGCTATCTGGGGCACCTTTCCACAGCTTCACATGGCTGATACGCCTATTTGAATTTTGTGTACATGTGGTTACGTAATCGGTTGTACCCTGTCCTGAGGCAGAGGATAATGACTGGTTCTGATCTGTCCAAAATAAAATAGTCGTCTTGTGCTGGGGCTGGTGGTTTCCTGATTGATTTAATGACTCTTTTCTTTTGGTGGTATGTGACTGATACATCCGGCTGCACTTTTGTCGAACCTTCTCCTGCCAGTTGATTTGCTTTCTCATTTCCAGGCACTCCACAGTGTGATTGTATCCACTGCATTACAACTCTTTGCTGAAGGCTAAGTTGTGTCAGCAGTTTGCAATTCTGATAGTTTCCTAGACTGGAGTGCTTCAAGTACTGATTTTGCATCTGCCAGCATTTCCACATACTGTGAGCCAAGATTGGCATTTAGCAGTTTCTCTGTTGCTATCTTGATAGCCTGAGTTTCTGCATCATAGTTATGGCAGTACTATCTGGTTGGTATGCTGGACTTATCCCTAGTACCATCTAAGAATTCTATGTACACTTAAGCACCACCATTTCTAACTGCACTTTCTGCGGACCCATCTGTATAGACTCTGACCCATTGTTCTTGTGGTTGATCTTCATCAATATAACTGAGGGTGGCCATTCTGCGTTGTACACTTGTGGCACAGTCGTGCCTATACATCCCCCAAGAAATAGATGTGCCTAGTTCGGCCAAGGGTGAATGAATAAATTTCGTATCTCTCTTCAATCGTATTTAAGAACAAGGCCAGTGATGTAACAATTACACAAGAGCTGGTTTATTCACAATATTCTCCTCACACAGACTTCATAAATTCAATAAGAAATAGTATATGAAAACTTCGTTATCTGGTAACTGTCTATTCTTATGTCTCTCTACGAGTTACTCAATTACTGTTCTAGCTAAACTCCAAGTTTAACATATCCTTCTAAACGAAGTACAGCACTAGTTTTCTTCTAACCGGTTTCTCTAGCGGTCCAGCCCTAACTGTCCTCTCAAGCGGTTCCAGGGCTAACTCTCTGTTCTAGTTAAACTCCAAGTTTAACATATCCTTCTAAACGAAGTACAGCGCTGGTGTTCTCAACTGGTCTCTCAAGCTGTCTGGTCCTAACTGTCCTCTCAAGCGGTTCCGGAGCTAACTCTATGTTCTAGTTAAACTCCAAGTTAAACATATCCTTCTAAACGAAGTACAGCACTGGTGTTCTCAACTGGTCTCTCAAGCTGTCTGGTCCTAACTGTCCTCTCAAGCGGTTCCGGAGCTAACTCTCTGTTCTAGTTAAACTCCAAGTTTAACATATCCTTCTAAACGAAGTACAGCACTGGTGTTCTCAACTGGTCTCTCAAGCTGTCTGGTCCTAACTGTCCTCTCAAGCGGTTCCGGAGCTAACTCTCTGTTCTAGTTAAACTCCAAGTTTAACATATCCTTCTAAACGAAGTACAGCACTGGTGTTCTCAACTGGTCTCTCAAGCTGTCTGGTCCTAACTGTCTTCTCAAGCGGTTCCGGAGCTAACTCTCTGTTCTAGTTAAACTCCAAGTTTAACATATCCTTCTAAACGAAGTACATCACTGGTGTTCTCAACTGGTCTCTCAAGCTGTCTGGTCCTCACTGTCCTCTCAAGCGGTTCCGGAGCTAACTCTCTGTTCTAGTTAAACTCCAAGTTTAACATATCCTTCTAAACGAAGTACAGCACTGGTGTTCTCAACTGGTCTCTCAAGCTGTCTGGTCCTCACTAACTTCTCAAGCCCCTGGCTCCGACTTTATTCTCCCGCTTTCCCGCTCTTTCTGGCGTACCTTCTTAATCACTCCCCTGTCACCAGTCTTTGGTGGTCACGTTTGGATGAACGTATCTCTTCAGCTGGTCACAGCTAACGGGCACTCGTCGAATGTTTCATCCCTCACTGTCAGATGTCATGGTGGTAATCATGAAGATGTTCTGCATAGTTGGCTAGGCCATGGCTTTCTAATCACCCATTTCTGTCATTTCACACAGTGATGGATTAGTACGCCGTGTGGTGGTCTGAAATGTATGCTTTGTTTATTTAACCCCTTTCTGCCTATATTTCATTACACACTATCTTTTTTTTTTCTTGTCAAATATTCCTTTCACATTTGTCTGGATTTTTACAGTTAGTTTGCATTTCTCTCTCCATGGGGTTTGTTCTGGAATACTGTTTAGTTGACAACCAATTTTATAGACCAATCAGCACGAGATGGATGATGTGGTCAGCATCACACTGGCCGCCTTTACTTTCAGGGCTGCACCGGAAAAAATTTCCGGTTTCGCCAAGGAACGAAGCCACGATCTTCCGATCCGCTGCGAGCGTCTAGTCGTTTTGTCACAGCGCGCCCCCTCCCCCTTTCCTCTAACTCATATACTGTATGAAAGCGATGGTACGCTATTATACTGAGGCCGGTTTTCTTATATTGATTTCTTTTGCCTTCTGCCGTTACTCTTTCCAATCAACCGTGGCGCTTTCAGTTAATGAGGCAAAAAGCTTTTTGCTAGCCGGTCTTCCTTGATGGTCAGATCCTACAGGATAGAATCGACAGTATTTCGTTTCAAACACCCCTATTTTCATCCTTATAGTCTGCTAGAGAGTCAACGACTCCCATCCGTATGTTGCTACAAGTAAGACGTATACCTTTAATATGTTGACCTTGATTTCTTCACTAGTGCTTACCCATAGACTTTTTTATTCTGTTTAATCTTTGCACTGCTGGCCATCTTCCCTTTGATTTCTATTGAAATCAACGGAGACGTCTTCTATCCATAGCTTGCTGTATGGAGCCTTTTGCCAAGTGCGACACCCGTGTGTCACTGTTTGCCTCTATAGGAGTCGGCTGCAACTGATCTCTCTCAGGCGTCTGTGTCAATGTTAACTTTCAGGTCATAGTGTCTATGTCCTTGATGCGTAGCCTTGGCCTTCCTGCAGATCTTCTCCCTGTTGCCTGTTCATCATCTCCTTAGGAGATACTTTAAAATGTGACTGTCCTCCATGAGGGAGACATGGCCCGCCGTGCGGAGACGTCCTTGCTTGATAGCAAGTATCGTGTTGGTATATGTGCTTTTCTGAGTACAAACACATTCGCGGGACCAAGTCTTGCCTGGGGGGTGGGGGCGATGGGGGGGGGGGGCTGCATGAGACAGCGAAGGATGGAGCGACCTGGCATGATGTTCATGGGAAGTTAGAACGGCTGAAGAAGGAGGAGTCTGTCCTTGCTTGATATACGAAGAATTCGTTTAATATAACAAAGAGTGTATTTTATATTTTCAGAGTTCCATAACCATGTGGTGCTGATCAATGCAGTAAACGTGGAAGCAGCGTCTCAAACTAGCCAGGAAATCTCGCTACTTTTGGCGGCATCAAAAACGACACTTAACATCATAATCATCTCGACAAAACCTTTCCTCAGAAACGATTGATTACCGTTTATATATGTGTGCTCAACAAAGCATAGCAAGTTATTCATTACTTTTTGAAACTAACATAAAGTCTAAACACGATCTTTGCTTTTGTTAGTGTTACAGTATACAGAAAACAGTTTAAGCGTTTGTTTGAAATGTATCAAATTTAAATTAACCATTTTTAATTGTTTTACGGAATTATATTGTATACATATATATATATATACATATATATATATATATATATATATATATATATATATATATATATATATATATATGTATATATATATATATTAAGAAACAAATGCATCGTACCGCTATCAAAACTATTTAAATAATATTATCTTAGTAAACAACAAGTTCTTAATTTGTTTATAATATTTCATTTTACATTAGTAATAGACAATCATTGATTGGAGATACGATTATTGGTTATGAGATTTATCTATTTATTTAAAGAAAAATAATTTAAGTGACACTGGCATTAAAAGCACGTTTACACAGTTAGTCAATTACCAAAAAATATGCTGTTTGTTATAATTGTTTTTGAAACTAATCGAGTGAGTTTCTTCTACATAACAATGTGCAGGGATAGATACAGGAATGTGGATGCTAAACAACCCTGTGTTAAAAATTAGTAAACTATTTTTTTAGTTTAGATACAGCTTTCATTGCTCTATAAGCAGTAATAATATTTACCATTATCGTACACAGTTGCAAATGTTAACGAAACCGGTTTTAAAAAAAATTATTAGTTTTTCTATACCAATTGCTTAAACAGCGTGCACTATCAAATCCATGTGTATAAAGAATAAAACAAGTTGAAACGTTGAGCCGTGAACAACAGTAGGTGTTAAATTAGACGGCGAAACATCAAACTAGGGAGTTACATAAATAGAAGCAACACCTGTAATTTCTTTTAAACATAATATAGTGGGTGATTTGGTCAACATAGCTCCGGCTGCTCTTACTTGCCATGCTATTTTACGATACAATTTTAGACTGAATCGACATTTTCTAAATGTGCAAAAAATTGTACAGGTCGATTATGTTTAGTTTTAGAATGTTTCCTGTTTAACAAAATGTGAAAAAATGCAATAAACATTTGTAGTCACAGTGGTGACTCTTCCTGGCTAGAAACGAGTTTGATGTTTTTATGGGTTTTTTTCGATGTTTTTGAACACCATTGTTGTTGTTGTTTGTTTTTATAGTTAAGCTTACAAATGTTACGATCTAGTGACTATGTGGAACAACATTTAGACAATGCAAAACTTTCTGAGGCCATGTCCGCCATGTCAGTGTCGATATACTTAAGATCACTCTGGACTTTTCGGAAATAGAATCGGTCATAAAAAAACGTTCTAGAGATGTCATGAAATGAAACACACGTTGCCAAAAGAAAATCATACTGGATAAGATCATGAGATATTTAGTGTGTGATAAACGAATGATAAGATGAGATGACACTTCTTCCTTTCTGCTGCTTCTGTCTTTCTTCTTTCCTGCTGCTTCTGTCTTTCTTACTTCCTGCTGCATCTGTCTTTCTTCTTTCTTGCTGCTTCTGTCTTCCTTCCTTCCTGCTGCTTCTGTCTTTCGTCCTTCCTGCTGCTTCTGTCTTCCTTCCTTCTGCTTCTGTCTTCATTTCTTCCTGCTGCTTCTGTCTTTCTTACTTCCTGCTGCTTCTGTATTTCTTCCTTCCTGCTGCTTCTGTCTTTCTTACTTCCTGCTGGTTCAGTCTTTCTTCCTTCCTGCTGCTTCTGTCTCTCTACATTTATGCTGTTCTGTCTTTCTTCCTTCCTGCTGCTTCAGTCTTCCTTTCTTCTGCTTCTGTCTTCCTTTCTTCCTGCTGCTTCTGTCTTTCTTACTTCCTGCTGCTTCTGTATTTCTTCCTTCCTGCTGCTTCTGTCTTTCTTACTTCCTGCTGGTTCAGTCTTTCTTCCTTCCTGCTGCTTCTGTCTCTCTTCATTTCTGCTGCTTCTGTCTTTCTTCCTTCCTGCTGCTTCAGTCTTCTTTCCTTCTGCTTCTGTCTTCCTTCCTTCCTTCTGCTTCTGTCTTTCTTCCTTCCTGCTGCTTCTGTCTTTCTTACTTCCTGCTGCTTCTGTCTTCCTTCCTTAATGCTCCTTCTGTCTTTCTTCCTTACTGCTGCTTCTGTCTTCCTTTATTCCTGCTGCTTCTGTCTTCCTTCCGTCTGCCTCTGTCTTCCTTTCTTCCTGCTGCTTCTGTCTTCCACCCTTCCTGCTGCTTCTGTCTTTCATCCTTCCTGCTGCTTCTGTCTTCCATCCTTCCTGCTACATTTGTCTCTCTTCATTTCTGCTGCTTCTGTCTTGCTTCCTTCCTGCTGCTTCTGTCTTGCTTCCTTCCTGCTGCTTCTGTCTTTCACCCTTCCTGCTGATTCTGTCTTTCATCCTTCCTGTTGCTTCTGTCTCTCTTAGTTCCTGCTGCTTCTGTCTCCCTTCATCCCCGCTGTTTCCTTCTTTCTTCCTGCCTGCTGATCCCGTCTCCCTTCCTTTCTGCTGCTTCTGCCTCCCCTCCTTCCTTCTTCTTCCTTCCCACTTCTTTCTTCCCTCTTCTTCCTTCCCTCTTCTTCCTTCCCTCTTCTTCCTTCCTTCTTTTTCCTTCCTTCTTCTTCCTTCCCTCTTCTTCCTTCCCTCTTCTTCCTTCCCTTTTCTTCCTTCCCTCTTCTTCCTTCCCTCTTCTTCCTTATTTCTTCTTCTTTCCCTTTTCTTTTTCATTCTTCCTTCCTTCTCCTTCCTGCTTCCTCTTTCCTTCTTTTCCTTTCTTGTTTCTTCTTTTCCTTCCTTATTTCTTCTACTTCTTCTTCTTCTTCTTCTTCTTCTTCTTCTTCTTCTTCTTCTTCTTCTTCTTCTTCTTCTTCTTCTTCTTCTTCTTCTTCTTCTTCTTCTTCTTCTTCTTCTTCTTCTTCTTCTTCTTCTTCTTCTTCTTCTTCTTCTTCTTCTTCTTTCTTCTTCTTCTTCTTCTTCTTCTTCTTCTTCTTCTTCTTCTTCTTCTTCTTCTTCTTCTTCTTCTTCTTCTTCTTCTTCTTCTTCTTCTTCTTCTTCTTTCTTCTTCTTCTTCTTCTTCTTCTTCTTCTTCTTCTTCTTCTTCTTCTTCTTCTTCTTCTTCTTCATCTTCTTCTTCTTCTTTTTTCTTCTTCTTCTTCTTCTTCTTCTTCTTCTTCTTCTTCTTCTTCTTCTTCTTCTTCTTCTTCTTCTTCTTCTTCTTCTTCTTCTTCTTCTTCTTCTTCCTCTTCTTCTTCTTCTTCTTCTTCGTTGATTCAAGTCTTGAGGGAACCGAACTGGTGTCACATTGTAAATATTACACAAGAATCATTATGTATATGTTTATTATACTTGCGATTACACAAGATTCTGAACATTATATAAGATTCGCTTTTTACGTGTTTAGAAAAGTAAACTGGACATTACTAACAATTCACTATTTATAAGTTTACAAAACTGGACATTACTAACAATTCACTATTTATAGGTTTACAAAACTGGACATTACTAACAATTCACTATTTATAAGTTTACAAAACTGGACATTACTAACAATTCACTATTTATAAGTTTACAAAACTTGACATTACTAACAATTCACTATTTATAAGTTTACAAAACTGGACATTACTAACAATTCACTATTTATAAGTTTACAAAACTGGACATTACTAACAATTCACTCTTTACATGTTTACATAACTGGACATTACTAACAATTCACTCTTTACATGTTTACATAACTGGACATTACTAACAATTCACTCTTTACATGTTTACATAACTGGACATTACTAACAATTCACTCTTTACATGTTTACAAAACTGGACATTACTAACAATTCACTCTTTACATGTTTACATAACTGGACATTACTAACAATTCACTATTTATAAGTTTACAAAACTTGACATTACTAACAATTCACTATTTACATGTTTACAAAACTGGACATTACTAACAATTCACTATTTCATGTTTACATAACTGGACATTACTAACAATTCACTCTTTACATGTTTACATAACTGGACATTACTAACAATTCACTATTTACATGTTTACATAACTGGACATTACTAACAATTCACTATTTACATGTTTACATAACTGGACATTACTAACAATTCACTATTTACATGTTTACATAACTGGACATTACTAACAATTCACTATTTACATGTTTACATAACTGGACATTACTAACAATTCACTATTTACATGTTTACATAACTGGACATTACTAACAATTCACTCTTCACATGTTTACATAACTAGACAGTACTAACAATTCACTATTTACATGTTTACATAACTGGACAGTACTAACAATTCACTCTTTCCATGTTTACATAACTAGACATTACTAACAATTCACTATTTACATGTTTACATAACTGGACATTACTAACAATTCACTATTTACATGTTTACATAACTAGACATTACTAACAATTCACTCTTTACATGTTTACATAACTAGACATTACTAACAATTCACTATTTACATGTTTACATAACTGGACATTACTAACAATTCACTATTTACATGTTTACATAACTAGACATTACTAACAATTCACTATTTACATGTACTTTTTTGGTTTCCAGAGTTCGGCTGCGTGTTCCTTTCCAGTAAAGAATGCGTAGGCTTTAATTTACGTTTCAGTGCATACAAAAGGCGTCTGTAATAAGAAGGCTTCAACAATTTACTGTCCTTTTTGGGATGACATTTTTCGTAATTTGAAGCCCAACCCTGGCTCTTGCCTGCTGCTGCAATATAGCCAGGCCATAAATATGGCCTAATAGGTGAACGCGGTTTCTGGAATCTCTCCACGGTGATCCTCATCCACATGGTGGCACATTGTGTCATCGGGTGTTTATCGCTTTTGTGATGTCCTGGTGGGGTAGAAAGTAAATCAGTCAGAAGGCTTCATGATGATGTCTCTGTACAGTTTCAGTAGGAAATCTATGGAGATTTCTAGAAGCTAAAATTGTCTGTTTAGTTCTTATATGCGTCTATTGAGATGTACAAAGAAATTAAAGAAGAGGAAATGGAGAAAAAAAGAATAAGTAGTAGCAACAGTGGTAGTTGTGGAGGCAGTAGAAGCAGCAAACGTTGTGATGTTGGTAGTTTGAGCAGTTTTTGTAGTAGTAGTAGGAGGAGGAGTATGAGTGGTAGTGGTAATAGTAGTAGTAATGGTAGTAGTACAGTTAGCAGTAGAATGAGATTAGGAAGAAGAAGAAGAAGAAGAAGAAGAAGAAGAAGAAGAAGAAGAAGAAGAAGAAGAAGAAGAAGAAGAAGAAGAAGAAGAAGAAGAAGAAGAAGAAGAAGAAGAAGAAGAAGAAGAAGAAGAAGAAGAAGAAGAAGAATGAAGAAGAAGAAGAAGAAGAAGAAGAAGTATCATTATTTTCTGTCAAACTATCATGCTACAGTTATATTTGTTACTGTTGTTAGTTTCCCGCCAGCTTGGCCTTTTCCGTGAATGACCCCAAGACGCTTTTCAACTTTTCCAACACGACCCCTCTCAAACTGGGGAAAGAATGTACAGTTAGCAATGCTTGCCTCTTCTACACCAGTCCATTGATACAGTTGAGTTCTGGGTAAGTTAAACATTTCTTCCTACAGCTGAAATACTGTGGCCGCATTAAAAGACATCCCTTTGTCTTTTATAGACACACTACTGTTTTGATGGAATAATTTTGAAAAAAAAAAGCGAGACACAACAATGATGGCTCTAATATCATGGGTTCGAATACTCAAATGGACGACATTTGTTATTGTTGGAAGATTGATCTTGGCTCACACGGCCACCAAGCCTTCTATAAGTACACGGTAAGCAGCTGTGGAATAAAGGCGCCCGGCGTTATGCTGCTTACATCACAACCGAGCGTAAACTTGTCTAACAAAATCCGAAAAAAACGAGCATAAAATGTCGTTCCATTGCTTTGCTAAAAAGAAAATCGCCATGTTCAAAAAGCATCTCCGAAGGTGGAGCTTTAGATTATAATTGAGGTTAGATTCTGTGCGCCGTGTAAAATAGCGTAGCATTGCACAGCACCAAGAGCACTAAAAGGATTCCTTTAACGTTAAAGCGATCAGAGAAGACAGACCAAAATACTCTCCTAACCGTCGACGAAGTCGTCTACATGCTAGCCGATAGATGACATAGTAAAATTGGCCCTTTTTTTTTGCTGTTTATTGGACACTTGTTTTCTTGGAAGAGCTGGAAGCGCGGGAAACATATTATCTTCTGGGCTTGTTGTAGAGAAACTGCTTTTTTGATGTCTAAGCTGGCGAACTTAAATGACTGAACATACATTCTCTTCTTGTGTTATTATAGAAAAACCATTGTTTTGATGGGAGAACTGGAGAAGTGGGTCCCACTGTCCGGGAAACGAGTCAACAGCATTCAGCAGACAGACGGGGATGTCTTAGTTTACGTCCTGGTGCAGGCGCAAGAATCTGTGACCTTCACCTACTACTCTGTAACCAGGAACCAGCTGAAGACTCTCCTGTGTGACAACAGCAAGAGTTGGTCACCTGCAGAGAACTCAGTTATTAGCTTTGTGTCCTGTATTTGTACTCTAGGATAGATATAAGTTCATACGCATGCACATAACGAGTGAACGTCTTATATAAACGCTTAATATATATATATATATATATATATAAATAAGTGTATGTGTGTATGTATGTATGTATGTGAATAAGTGTGCGTGTATGTATGTGTGTATGTGTGCATGTATGTGTGACTGTCTGTATGTATGCATGTATGTCTGTATATATAGTGCCTTGAAAAAAATTGTATAATCAGCTACTTCAATTTTAAATAAGACTTAAATATTTACATAAGATAACAAAGCCCTTATATCGGTAATGTCGTAGAGGTATATTGATAAAAGCACTAGCACATAAAATCCGACATCTCCCTTTCTGTTTTCCGCATATATGAATGATTGAATTATAACTGTGTTGTCTATGTGTTGATGTTGTCATTACAGGCTCTTCCTTGCGATTCTCTTCTTCGACTTACACACCCCCCCCCCCCCTAATGTTCCTTGAAGCACAGTATTTGCAATTGTAACGTTTCGCTTCTTGTCCAAACCAAGCTAGCTTGCGACGTTTCGCCACTGCCAAGAGAAGCTCATGATGTCCTGCAAATTTGTATATTTTGTCTCTGACATATTTATTAGTTTGTGCATTCTGAATAACTAATTCGTAAAATGCGTCTATGGCATTTACATTCAAAAACCTGAATCTGATTTTTCATTTCCACAGTGAGAGTCCAACTTTCACATCTGAAAAAGAAAATAAACAATACCAGGGATTTGTAAAAATTGATTGCGGTTGTTCCAATATTAGGTCCTTTCTTGATCTTTTTGTTACTGCTGACATTGTTACTTATGTGGGAGCTAAGATGTTTTAAGGTTCCAACCTCTAGTTTCCCCCCCCCCCCTTTTTTTATCTCTGTGTTGTAGAGTACCTGATGGTTGTGACTATTTACCAGACACTTTTTTCTCGACATAATGTCCATGCTCTCTAGTTTTGAAGTAATTTATTGGAGTAATGTTTTAGAAAATAGCCGTGAGATCAACTTCATCAGGGATACGTAAATGAAAGCATTGTTCCGTCAATGAAAGCATTGTTCCGGCAATGAAAGTATTGAAAGCTCACCTAATGCTAATTAAATACAATCAATAAGCAAGTTATAAGTTATTGTTTTTAATAATGATAAAACTATTATACTTACACGGGAACTATACAAAGCAGTTTAATAGCCCACAAAATAATGACAACACAGAAACCTAGAATATAGTCAGTTGAAAATATATAGTACAAACATTCAAGGAATTTATAAGACAGATAAACTTCTTCTCTCTGTCTCTGAGACAGGAGACACTATAATCAGCCTCCCATGGGAACAATCAGTGGTGGTCGTGTTGTTGTTGTTTGCGTTCGTCCCTCTCGAGTGATGAAGTTCACTCCAAGTCCAAGTCCTTTTGAGAAAAAAAAAATTAAAAGGTCGACCACTTTCAGACTGCTGCTAGCTAGCCGAGGCTGCTAACAGTCCCCGCCTATATTTGTGGTCTGGGTTATGTGTGTCACTTTCGTGAATAAATTCTAGTATTGCGCCATTTCTGGGGTTGATGCTTCCGACCGCTCATCCTGCACCGTTGTTAGCTGGTCGTTTCTTTCCTCTTTTTATCTAGTGTCTCCTTTTGGTGTCATTTCTCTCTTATTTGGCCAGGCGTATCTCGTAGGAGTGCGAGCTTTTCCATACAACGTCCTTTGGACCACCATTTATAGATTAAAAATTTTGAGAAAGATTTTTTTTTTTTTTTTTTTTTGGGTTGTTGTTTCAATGATTTTTATTGATAGACAGTAGATCAAACAGTGTGATTATGTAACAAGATTGGAAACAGACAGTGCACCACAGGAAGCAGTGTTATACAGATCAGCGGTAACAAAACCAGAGGTCACAGCGCAGTAGATGGACAGCGGAAATATGGGAGACACTAAAAAGTACTTTATACGAAGCGAACAGTCAGACCTGTTTCAGATATCTCTTCCCGCCCTGACACAGCGAAGCATTTGATGAGTAAGGAAAATAAAGGTCGAAGATGATGGAGTGTTATGTCTAGAGTGGTTCAGTAAGTCTTTTGTCCATTAAAAAAATTGTTGTTGCGAACGATTACTAATAAATTACAGACATTCATTAACTAGTGCCTGCGCAGAATAGAGGGCGTTTAAATGGTATGATAGAATAACTAATGTAGAGCCTTAGGAGAGAACTAAACAGGCTCCAGTGGACCAAGAGGTGAGGAAAAGACGCTGGCGTTGGATAGGACACACACTGAGAAAACAGGAGAACAGCATAACTAGAATCTCTGTGCATTGGAACCCACAGGGGCATAGGAATAAATGAAGGCCAAAAAACACATAGAGAATAGAGCTGGAGAATGAAGTTAGAGAGATGCGGAGGACATGGTGAGAGCTACATGCAATGGCAAAGTACAGAGCGACTTGGCGTGAGTTGGTTGAGGGCCTATGCTCCATTGGGGGAAGAAAGGCATAAGAAGAAGAATTCAAAAAAATATAACATAGTTTAAGACGTGTTATATTTAGTGCGGGTAAATAATGGAACGAGATTATACATTTGGAGTCGGGTTAATCTGAAGATGGTGACTGAATGGTGTTGTAATGTCGGTTCCTACCTCAGCTGAAAACTTGTCAATAGTTTATCATTGCTTTCCTGAATAAACCTAACTCAGATCTTTGCCACAACCAACCCAACGTGCTTTGTTACAACCAGCTTTGAATTCCAGCATATCCATAGGTTACATACGCCAATGAACATTGACATGTGAAACATAAGTAGTTGATTTGAAATATTAATGTGAAATATATGTATATATATTTAAATCCCCGCTTTAGGTGCGCGAACGCAGATCAAATACTGGAGAGAAGGGGGTGGGGGTTTAGTTTATTTCAATTGCGCTCCACGATTAAATGTGTGGGTTTCTACGGCTCAGACTGGAGTTAGAATAGTAAATCCAGATTCTGATGTTGTCGCCTCTGACTATGGAGGTTACGGCTATGACCATTGCAGTAACATGGCTGGAGAGGCAAACCTTTAGCCACGCATGTTTTCTATGTGATTCATTAAGTATGCTAAGTAAAAGAAAAAAAAGAGAGACCCACTTTGTCCGTAGACTGTTGTTAGAGTTTCTGAGGCGACCAGGGCTGGCGCATGTCTCTTTAATAATGTGCCAGCGTCCACAGGCGTGTAAAGAAATGAGCAAGCTGATAGGCTTGCAGGTACAGCTACCGTAGATGTCGGACGTGCCATGGACCATGCTGATATACTGAATGTTCGACGGGAAGTGAGATGTTTGCGAGAACCAAGTGATTACTGTAATTCTGCTACCATGACCATAACGCAAGAAGAACATGTTAAAAGGTTTGTGGCCAGACAAGAGCAATATGCATGACGGTGAAGAAGAATAGGAAATCAACACAGGACTGGTATCGTGAGCCGCTATACGCTTCGGGATCTACTAAGGAGGAGATCCGAACAATTACCGACTGAATTGTTTGATGTTCAATGAGATGATCTGTCGACGAACTAGCTAACTAACTAACTAACTAACTAACTAACTAACTAACTAACTAACTAACTAACTAACTAACTAACTAACTAACTAACTAACTAACTAACTATTTATCTATCTAACTAACTAACTAACTAGCTAGCTAACTAACTAACTAACTAACTAACTAACTACCAAGTAACTAACTAAATAACTAACTAACTAACTAACTAACTAACTAACTAACTAACTAACTAACTAACTAACTAACTAACTAACTAACTAACTAACTAACTAACTAACTAACTAACTAACTAACTAACTAACTATCTATCTAACTAACTAACTAACTAACTAACTAACTAACTAACTAACTAAATAAATAAATAAATAAATAAATAAATAAATAACTATCTATCTAACTAACTAACTAACTAACTAACTAACTAACTAACTAACTAACTAACTAACCAACTAACTAACCAACTAACTAACCAATTAACTAACTAACTAACTAATACATCAATAACTGTTTAAATAACTAACTAATAACAGACTTACCGACTGACCGACTGACTGACTGACTGACTTAACAACCAACTAACTACTAATTAACTAATAAAATGTGTATATTACGTCACGTTTCAAGCACAATGTAACCGTTAGTTTAGAATGCGACTGCGTTTTACCGGTGTTTTCTTAACTCATCCTAGCTATAATAGTGTTAGTTGAGTCTTTTTGGTTGAGCATGTGTTATAATTTCTTGATATGCAAGTGCTTCATCATAATACTGTTAGCAATTTAACCAGTAGTACAAATGCGGATAATGCTGTAAAGCTACCCAAAAAAAGACACGCTATAGCCGTATATGTTGCATTAACCCGACAGACATCCACGGTACGGTTTTACAAAGATAGAAACGGCAAAAATTCCAAAAAAAATAAATAATAGTCATTAAACAAAATCATATATATATATATATATATATATATACACACACACACATACACACACACATTCTCACTCTCTCTCTCTCTCTCTCTCTCTCTCTCTCTCTCTCTCTCTCTCTCTCTCTCTCTTTCTCTATGCCTGTCTGTCTGCCTGCCTGCTTGTCTGTCTGTCTCTAACTAGATGTATTATACACATCTTTAGCTGAATGTAGGATGCAAAACAGAAAATGTATTTAAATGTTTACTATTCTGTATGAATACTAACTAGACATGGAAAGAATATAAACTCCAGCCACACCTAAGTCGATAATATGAAAATCAAACACAACATAACACATAATATGTTTAAATCACCATTGATCACTGGCATTATGAGAGCTAACAGACTAAAATGGTTTGGGCATATTGAAAGAATGTCATATGACAGAGAAGTAAATACTGTATACACCTGAGAGAGGATGGGCGTAGACCAAAAGAAGTTCGAGAGATAATGTCCAGCCAGACCTGCAAACAACTGGTGTCACAAATTGTGAAGAGAAGGCCAGCCAGAGAGATGAATGAAGACGAGTGATATCTGCAACAGTAAACCTCAGAATGCTAAAAAAAGAAGATGATACATGTTGCAGGAGATCACATATTGTGTCGGGGTATAATCGCCAACGCCAATCGGCAAGGCGACTGGTGATGATGATACACTATTCGTATTCGTATTCGGTCGAATAGTTGGTCGCACTATTCGTATTCGGCCGAATAGTGAAAATCACTATTCGGTACAGCCCTAGTACCCAGGCTAGCATCACTATTGAAATGTGCACTTTCTCTGCACTATAGATTCACATCAATCAAATTACTTATACATTACTGGATCAAGAATAAATTCGGACAATTTAAGAAGGATATTATAGCATAGGGATGTGTAGATTATGGGAAAGTGCAGAAACTGTCAAATCATTAGTGATTACCTTTGATTGACATAGGTTAAACAAGGGGGGGGGGGGAAAGAGGTAATAGGCATACTGAGAGCTTTAAAGTTAAAGCTTTCCTCATCAGTGGGGAGTCCGACAGGTATCATAAAGGCGAACCAGCTCTAGCGTCAACACTATAGCCAGCTTAATGATCGCTAAGTTGTTTGTCGTCTTATATTTCGTTTTTAGTGTATTAAATTCTGGCATTCCAACACATTGAGTATTTTTAAACGCTATTCGTCTCTTTTAAAATATAAAACGATAGTTCAGTATTATCAGTTTTGTAGGAAAGAGACATGAAGGCATTATTATAATTTGTTTGAAGACATACACACAAAAAGACAAAAGGGATAGTGCCGGCCACGCTCTGAGCTTTCAGCATTCGCAATTGAATGCTTACTGATCAGGATGGCGTCCGACAGCTATGCCGCTGGTGAACCAGGGCTAGTGTAAACACTAGAGGCCACCCCAGTTCTATGTATCTGTTTATTTCCTTACAGTGCTCAGGAGATACACCCAGCCAAACCCTTCCCAGACAGCAACCCTCGAGCCATGTATGTGTTAGTATATATGATGTCTGTGACTTCGAGTCTCCAAACGATAACTTATCTGTTAACTCGGGCTCCTGTGAACAATTTCAGCGTACTCCTCTCTCTCTCTCTTCTCTCTCTCTCTCTCTCTCTCTCTCTCTCTCTCTCTCTCTCTCTCTCTCTCTCTCTTTATATTTCAGTTTGCTGTGTGTGTGAAATCCTAAAATCTAAGCTAATATGGAGAGTAGAATCATCAAATTTTGTATGCATACTCCATAAACAATATTATAGGGAATGGTCTATCTAAAAGTATATTTTAGAAATCTTTTGTTTCTAAAATTTGATTATTGTCTTATGATGCTAGATTTTTTTGACTTTTTCAATAAACCTACATTTTAAAATTCTACGAAAAATATTTAAAAACATGTTTAAAGTAAATAAACTAAACCAGTACCTCTAAATAGAACAAAAGGTCATGGATCTATCATCTATTGTTGAATACCTATGTTTGCTTTTAAAATTTAGGGATTCTAAGTACATATTGTTTTTTTTACAAGATGGCGGCTATTGCCATGACAGCTATGATTTTTTAACACTTAAAGTATACAAATGTAATAAAATGTATCCCTACAAATGGCCATTATAAAATAACTGCTCTAAGTCTGTAAATTAAAAAAAAATTTTGGTGTAGTGACCCATTAAGGCCGCTAGGGATCTCTGGATTTTTATCGAAGCTCATTCCTGTTCTTGTCAGAGTACATTTTGTGTAAATGTGACTCGAGCTCCTCTTCACCCACCACCAGAGTCCCAGACTTCGGTTGCTCGAATAGACATCGGGCAAACTGGAACGGGTCTCTAAAGAATTTCTCACGCTCCCTTTTGATTTTCTGTCTATTGTTACAGAAACGCTCAGCGCGACAGAGGGCACTGTGTCTGTTTCTTAGATGCAGCCAGGCTTCATGCAGCCCCTCCAGTTCGCTGCCTGTAGCGGTTTTGAACCGTTTTGTGAGTTTGTTCTTGTCTGCCAGGCACTTCAGAATGTCCCTCTGTCTCCTGCTTGTATTCTGCTTGACGCCCGGCGGCGCTTTTTTGACTGTCCCAAACTCGTGGGAACAGTGCTCGTATATTACATTACCAAATGTTGTAAGTTTATCACCCAACGACTTTTTCTTTAAATCATGATTTAGTTTCTCACATAGTGTACCTTCCAGCTTACAGCACACCACCTTGTCGCTTGCAGGTGGAAACCTGATCTTTGAACGCACTTTTCAGGGATCCTCAAAAGTGCACCTCCGCAGTCGACGTCAACGGCCTCTCCGGGCTAGTAGGGTAAACCCTGCCCGTCGTTCCCTAACGACTCAGAAACTACCTCAGGAGTAGTAGTTTTGTGACGACGTTTACTGCGTGGAGCACCCTCGCATTTCATCCTTCCAGCATGAGTTCTCAGACCATGCAACCCCGTGAAGCTCTTTCCTCATATACAGAGCCAGCCCGGACGTTGAGCAAGAATCGGAGTCCGGAGCTAGCAAGGTCGTCACCATTAGTATCTAATTGATTGGATCCATCATTCTCCCCCTCTTTCGATGGACCCTGGGGGTCTTTATTGGTTTTCGCAATCAGAGGAACTATACTGTGTTAGGTGTGATTAACCCGGTCCACAGTCGATATCTTTCTCCAGATGTCAGTTTACCCCCCCCCCCCCCCCCCCCCCCCCCCCCGCGACTGTCCTGGTTATCTTGTGGGCTAGCCACGTACAATAAGAAGAAACTCCACAGGGGAGCATGTACAGCAGGAGTCTGCCAATCATCAAATGTTTCGGCCCACGAGCTCCTTGTCTATTAAAGCGACTAACTACTAGCAAGGTATGGAACTCACAGTGTTTAGTCCTTAGATACCCTACATACTGACGGTCGGACAAGCAGCATAGCAGTTACGTTATCACCAAGAGCTACTAAGTAACCTTGATTACTAAAGATCCCCCCAGAGTCCTAAAATGATTTTCAGTATTTTCGAAATATTCAGCTGGGTATAGACTGGGTACATCACAAATTATAGTCAGTGGCCTTCATGACCTTTATATTTGATTTATTTGAAGAATTTGTGGTCCATTGTGTTAGAAACATTACTCTTGTAGAACAAATAGGATGTTAGTAGGTCTATAATGTTAGAAACATTACTCTTGTAGAACAAAAAGGATGCTAGTGGGGACTGTCACGTCTCTTGTGGATATCAGTGTTGTTATCAATGTTCTTTTTGTTCTGTATTTGAGAGGTAAATGTAAAGGCTTCCATGAGCAGTAATCCAGATCTTGCCAGAGATCATCTCACGCTTTTTAAGTTGAAAGTTGGATGAGTTGAAGCTGGAGTTCACAGACCAACTTCGACCGCTGCCATGACGTATCTGCTGGCAAACCGAGAAGACGGTCTCCACGAGCAGAAAGAAATACATCTGCATTTTAAGTTCCATCTTGCTTCTTTAGGTGTTTAGTTCTTTTAACACCGCAAAGAGAGAGCTACTTCATACATGATCCAAATGTTCCATGCCGCGGGAAAAGGTCGGGAGTGGGGTGTGGGGGTGGGGACTACTCACAGTGTGCACAAGTGAGGACTATTTAGCCTCGTTTCATTATCAGGGAAATCTTCCTGGGATAATCGCCTTTCTATCAGCATGATGTTTTAGAGAGAGAGAGAGAGAGAGAGAGAGAGAGAGAGAGAGAGAGAGAAAGAAAGAGAGAGAGAAAGAGAGAAAGAGAGAGAGAGAGACTGAGAAGTACGCTGAAATTGTTCACAGGAACCCGAATTAACAGATAAGTTATCGTTTTGAGACTCGAAGTCACAGACATCTTATATACATTCAATAATTGTTATCCTGTAGTGTCATTACATGTTACAAAGTGCTGGCTGTCTTTTCCCCCATTCCGTTCTATCACGTGCAATCAGCTCAATTTCACATGAACGTTCACCTTAAGGTTTCTCTTGGGCGTCCTCGCCCTCTCAATCCCACTATTTCCTTTTTTAAGGAATGTTTGGTGATTCTCTGCTGGTGTCTTCTCAAAATGTAATCAATGAAGCGTCATCTTCTCTGTCCTTTAACTGTTGATACTTGTAGTTGCCCAGACATTTCTCTTATACCTTCCCACCTTTGTAATTCATCCCATATTATATATATATATATATTTATATATATATATATATATATATATATATATATATATATATATATACACACACACATGCGCTGAGATCCTTCGGACTCAGGCTTGAGCCAGAAGTAGAACGAAGTAATTATGGGTTACCCCTTGTACCATGATGGTGATTAGTCATCTAAACCTAAACCATACACACACACACACACACACACACAAACACACACACTTCAATGAAGCTCAAGACCTCAAATAACAATAGCAGGATACTGTGAGGAACTAGGGATTTGATTAACCCTAGCAATATAAACTTTTGTCCAGAGTGACATTTCTGGTGTAGTGTCTTTCTGTAGTGGCTTTTCTCTTCTAGCCCCTGGAGCTATATTATTACTGCGTCCCAATGTCGGTGGCAATTTTTGTTGTTTTAAAGCCCCACCCTAGCTGTTGCCAGGGACCCAATTATAACCCACCTATGGGTTAAACGGGGTTTCTGGGACCTGTCCCTGGGTGATCTTCATCCGAATGGTGGCAATTTGTGTCAGCGGGTGTTTATCACTCGGTGTGATGTCCTGGTGAAGTTGAACGTCATTCATTCATTTTTTGGAACTATACTTTTCTATTGCATAATTACATTTCACTGAATTCATTAGAAATAAATAGATTTATCGACTCGTAATATTTTCTTTATTTAGAATAATTTTTCTCTGCTAGTGCTGTCAATAAGTAGTTATGTTTTGTTGACTGTGAAGATAGTTCAAGCCAGTCTGGTGGCTCTTTCATGAGCTCTTTAATCCTCTAGGAGATCATCAGGAAAGAACAACTGAAGAGCACAGATCAACAGTGTTAGAACCACACATACTAATGGATGAAATAGAAAAAGTCATTAAACAGGCTCCCCAATATAAAGCACCAGGAGCTGATAGATTACCAACAGAAAAAATTCAAGCAGCAGGTAATAGCAGCATCAGATGGCTTCACAGAATATTCAATGCAGCATGGGTACAACAAACGGCCCCTATTGATTGGCAACATGCAATAGTTATACCATTGTGGAAGAACAAAGGAAGCAAACGAGAATGCGGTCAATATCGAGGCATCTCTCTTTAAAGCCATGTTGGCAAAATGTATGCCAAGATAATAGAAACAAGACTGAGACCTGTGATAGAACCACAGCTGGCAGAAGAACAGATGGGATTTAGGAGAAATAGAAGCTGCACAGATGCAATCTTCACACTTATACAGTTAAAAGAAAAGAACATTGAATACAATTAGAACTTATTTGTGGCATTCGTAGACCAGGAGAAGGCATTTGACAGAGTCGACAAAAAATTATTATGGAAAATAATGGCAAGATATGGAGTAAGCGAACACCTCATCGAAGTGTGCAAAAGTTTATACAGGGATTGTAGAAGTGTAGTTAGAATAAATCAGGGAACATCTCATCCTTTCACAGTGACATCTGGAGTAAGACAGGGGTGTGTCTTATCACCACTGCTGTTTATCACCTACATCGACTGTATTTGCAAGAATGCCAAGCCCATGAATGCAGATCTTAGTAAGATCAACGAATTACTCTTTGCAGATGACCAGGCCTTGATAGCAGATACAGCCATGAAATTGCAACAACATCTAACATCCATTAATGAAGAATGTAAAACAAATAATATCAGAATCAACACTGAAAAGACAGAAGTAATGTCAATAGGAAAAAAAAAGACAGATCTAAACATAGCAATAGAATACAAAGGAATTAAACAAGCATCTGAGTTTAAATATCTGAAAACTACATTTACCGAAGATGGGAAATTGGATAGAGAAATTGACATTAGATGCAGTAAAGCAAACCAAGTATTGGGACAGCTAGCCCCTCTCTTACAGCATAAGACAATCCCAATCAGCACAAAGAGACATCTTATTCAAAGCATATTTATTCCAACTCTGTGCTACCAGTGCCAGACATGGTCACTCACAACAAACCATAAAAGAAAATTAGTAACTACGGGAATGAGATGTCTGAGAAGGGCTGTAGGAGTGACCATAAGAGATAAGATCAGGAATGAGATCATAAGAGAACAAGTCGGCACAGAACCAATTCTGGATTACATACAAAGACAGCAAGTGAAATGGTTTGCCCACTTAAAGAGAATGCCTTGTGACACCATACCATACAAAGCATACATGGAAAGAGAAGAAGGACGTAGAGCACGGGGTAGACCAAGAACAAGATGGAAGGATAACATCAGAGAAACTCTACAACAGCACGATGTGCCTATGGTCGAGGCAGCCAGAAGAGCTAGAAACAGAACCTTATATCTCCCTCGACACCCACAGCGGTAAAAGAGGAAGTGAAGAAAAAGAAGAGAAGTCTGGTGGAAATGTAGATTAGTGAAAGCGTCTGGCTAAGCTTGTGCATCAATAACGTGATTAATGTTGTGGACAAATGCTTGAGCTGACTCACCCTAAAGTCGGCGTCGGCTGGTTTTGCTGATCTAGGGACAACCCCTAACAAAGCAATGTAGGAGCCACCAACCTGACATTTGTGCTGCTTTTGAGTGATGCAGGCTCTGGTCAAAGTTTAAGGTAGGGAAACAATACACATCACGTGACAATGTCCTGACCGGGACTGTTTAGCGTGGCCGGGTCCTGTTCACGTTTCCCGGCACATCTACACACTGCCTGACCTTTCACTCATACTTTCTCAAACTCTTCTACGTCGGAGGGTTGTCACGTTGTCTTCCCTCAAATTACATCAGCGCCGATGACGTGTGTTCTATGCTAGGCAACGATACAACTTTCAGCGAGCCCAGAACATTTAGAAACGCCCCTAACGCACCCCACCTACCCACGGCCTCAGCCTAGGTCACATGGGAGACTCTATTTTTAGAAGAAAGCAGTGCACTGTGACAACCATCTGACCTAGATCATACTAATAAAGTGTGTAGATGGGCCGAGAAAAGTGAACGGGTCCCATTGCTGATATTAAGCGTTGAACAAGACAAAGAAGTCGAAAAATTAAAAAAAAAGAAAAACTTAATGCAGCCAAAGATGAACTTTATTTTTAGTTTCCTTTATTAGGTCTGTTGATGTGATGATATTATAGGCGTCAAATAAATATCACACATAACCTTTAATCCATCCACTAACAATCAAAACCACCCATAATTGTTTAGTGTTTGTCGCCACTTTATATCCACTGCAATTCTGAGCCAAGTCTGTCTTAGTTCTTCATTTAAAACCCTTTTATTACACAGTGCTGTTTGTGTGACTTATAAGATACCAGCATTCCTCAAAGTAGAAACTGACTATAACATAACGAGCTAAAGTAGCTTTTGCTTATTATTCAAAGAATAAAAAGCAATGCTTTTACATCAGATGGATGCAGATTTTTCAATAGCAATAGCAAATAATCTAAAACAGTGCAGACATTTGCAGTGCTTTGTATGTTTGTTAAAATCGTATGCCCTCTCTGCAAAAGATTAAGAAAGGCAGCAACAACTACAAAGAAAAAGAAGAAGAAGAAGAAGAAGAAGAAGAAGAAGAAGAAGAAGAAGAAGAAGAAGAAGAAGAAGAAGAAGAAGAAGAAGAAGAAGAAGAAGAAGAAGAAGAAGAAGAAGAAGAAGAAGAAAAGAAGAAGAAGAAGAAGAATATGTTTATTATAAATATAAATATATTAAATAAGGTTAAGGTTATGTGTTAGTTTGATCGGGCAAACATAACGTGATTTCAGATTGTTAGCCAGTCTGGAAATGCGGACAGCTTCTCACAGCATCCTGCAAGACAGTACACAGATTGCAAGAAATACAATGTGTATAAGCAAAATATTACACATACGTACTTATCAAAATGCAAGTAAATTTACATATTATGTACCTTTTTCTTCTTTTTCTTTTTCTTTTTCTTCTTTCTTCTTCTTCTTCTTCTTCTTCTTCTTCTTCTTCTTCTTCTTCTTCTTCTTCTTCTTCTTCTTCTTCTTCTTCTTCTTCTTCTTCTTCTTCTTCTTCTTCTTCTTCTTCTTCTTCTTCTTCTTCTTCTTCTTCTTCTTCTTCTTCTTCTTCTTCTTCTTCTTCTTCTTCTTCTTCTTCTTCTTCTTCTTCTTCTTCTTCTTTTTCTTCTTTTTCTTCTTCATCATCTTCTTCTTCTTCTCCTTCTTCTTCTTCTTCTTTTTCTTCTTCATCTTCTTCTTTTTCTTCTTCTTCTTCTTCTTCTTCTTCTTCTTCTTCTTCTTCTTCTTCTTCTTCTTCTTCTTCTTCTTCTTCTTCTTCTTCTTCTTCTTCTTCTTCTTCTTCTTCTTCTTCTTCTTCTTCTTCTTCTTCTTCTTCTTCTTCTTCTTCTTCTTCTTCTTCTTCTTCTCCTTCTTCTTCTTCTTCTTTTTCTTCTTCTTCTTGTTTGATCTTTATCACCATCATTATAATTTTTTTGAGTACATGTGTAAGACTTACTATGATGCATGCAAAGTTTAATCTCCATATGTAAGGAAAACTGTTTACATGTAAGACTTTACAGGAGTGCTTACTATTGGAAGCGTAGTTCATCCTCAAACTCTCTCTTCCCTGAAAACAGTATCAATGATAATAATGTATTAAGATGGTCATTCTTTAATAGTATACTGCTTGTTGTCATGACATTTTAATTTTGTATCTCATGGTAGGAACAAAAGACATTAAGTTTTTCTCTCTCTGTCTCTCTCTTTCTTTCTCGTTTTCTCTGTTTCTCTCTCTCTCCGTCTCTGCCTCTCTTTCGTTCTCTGCTTCTAGATATTGTTAGCACCTTACATCTTTCAGGGCGACAGTGATGTATTGTGTTAAAGAGAGGAATCAAAATCGTAACCTGCAAAACCAATGATAATGTTTCCCTTCTCTATAGTTCAAAACCTGGGCTGTACTGCAGAGTTAAGTAACCACGCAGTAAGATCCCTCACTCAGCTTGCCTTTTTAAGTCCAAAGAAAAACAAAAATAATCTCAACAAGTTTGAGAACAAAGCATCATGCAGCGGTGCCTTCTCCACGACAACAAGCAGCATGACAATGGAGGTAATGACGGTAACACAAGCATTCGTATGGCTAAGAACACATGACTTTACCCGTCGGTGTGTGTACTTAGCGATTCCATGAGCATGAACTGCAAGATCCAGGTAGGAGAACTGAGCCATTACAGAAGTCCAATATGTGAAACGTTGTCTTTACCTTTGTTCCAGAGCACACGGGCGGCGATGGGTGCGAAAGAGCTGATAATTTGGCTGGATCCGCTATCGATGCTGATTAATCCATGTATCATGTTGATATTATTATTGCCCTCAGAGAAGTGCGAAGGTTTTGAGACAGCGACATCACATCGCTCACCAGAATATAATACTCTGGAGTTAAGAGTGACATACCCAAAAGCGAGAGACACATTGGGCATACAAAAAATACTTACCAGTCAACAGAGAACTGACGCTGAGTTATGAGTTATGACTTAGATTATCTTCACAGCACTCCGGACACATCCAAAGGCGCTCAGATTCTCCTCTCAACATGTTCATCATCGTCGTGCGATTAATAGTACCAGTCCTATGTTGGTTAACAAGACTTCGTGTGCGTCCGGTGTGCTTCTCATGCTTGGCTGTGCCGATCTTTACTCCCAATTCGCGTATTCTTAACAGTGATGTGGACATGTTGCTTCTAAAATCCTTAGAACGTCCTATCTCTCAAAGGGCAATGACATTGTCTGCGTGACCCATGGGCCGGCCATCTTCAATTAATACAGCACCTGCCAGTCTGTCATCTCTCTCATTACCAACAAGGCCTGCATACCCTGGGACGAATATGAACTGGTACTATTAGTTAGAGGACGCCGGGGTTCATATTGAGGGAAGGATGTAAGCACCTATGGACATGTTTTGATCGCAATGATCAAACCCTAACTAACTAACTAACATCATGCAGAAGCTGCATTAGAGGAGCATTACTCTGTCCGCATCTCCAAGCTTCTCTTTCAGACCAAGCGCCAACCAAGATGAAGGGTCTGGTTTGCTATGCCATAACATTAGTTTTTTTCAAGCGTTATTTCCCTTTTCTAGTATATTTCCCATTGCACTACTTTACGCAAAGCCGTTGGCAGGATGTGACTGTTTATACAGAGGAGAGAAAGAGAATGGTAAAAAAAAAGGAAAAGCGAAACGGGGTGAGAGAGAGAGAGAGAGAGAGAGAGAGAGAGAGAGAGAGAGAGAGAGAGAGAGAGAGAGAGAGAGAGAGAGAGAGAGAGAGAGAGAGAGAGAGAGAGAGAGAGAGAGAGAGAGAGAGAGAGGTGAAAAGAGACAGAGAAAGATACTTGTGACTGCGTATATATTTATTTCCTCTTGTTTTCGATTGCATTTAACTTTTCCACGAATTTTTAAGATGCCTGATACACATCAAAAGTGGTTAATGCTTTGTTGGTGTGTTTTGAAGTTTCTTTGTCTGCAATTATTCACGGAATCCATGGCGGTTTCTCTTTCATTTAAAGGATTGATTTAAACCACCCCCCCCCCCCCCCCCAAAAAAAAAAAAAAACTAGTTTCATCGTTTCATCATCATCATCATGTAACATGTCCTTTGCAGAACGTCGCTCTCATCACGGTTTGACTGAAAGAAACTCTAATGTCTTTAACCAGCTCTCCCGCCCAATGCACTTTCATACTCAAGGAGTCACTTATATCCTGTGCCCATCTTCGTGTTAGTCGGCCCCTGTCCCTCCTTCCTGGTACCATGCCTTTTTCTATAATTTTTTTCCAATCCTTCGTGGCGCTTGAAATGACCAAAATATTTTTTTTTTAGCTTTTTTAGGCTGTTTAATCTTTGCATTACTATGGCCATCCTCCTTTTAATTTCTGTCAAACAGTCTCCATTGCTATTTTTTTATAGAACCTAGATATTCAAAGTTTGTGACATTTTCAATTTCTTCACCATTTATTTTTATTTGTTGTTGACAGCCAGTTTTGTCATTTCGTTCCTACCAAATATACAATTTAAGTTTGCTTTCCAATATTTTCAGTCTGCATATTTGAGTCTGAAAACTGTTTGCAGGTTCCAGATAGTTAGATTTCAACTGATAAAAGTGACCGAATTTTAAAAAAAAATCTCTATTGCAAGACATTCGGTCTGACCAAAAGTTTACGGTACGTGGTACTGCAAAAAAAAAAAAAAAAGCCATGTAAATGCAGTGAACCTCAGCTAACGAGCGTACCGGCTTGCGAAATTTTCGGCTAACAAAATAATATCATTTGTTCGGCCATGGCTAACGAATTTGGATTCAGATAACGAATGTTTGGATGATACGCAAGTTACCACACCGCGATCTGTGTCTATAAACCTACTGGAAATCAGTTTCTGTGACCGAACACTCGGCTAAAAAATGTAATTGTAGAACGAATTATTTTCGCTAGCCTATGCGTGTTTACATAATATATACTTTCAAAATCAATATATCGGTGTCAGAAAATTCACTTACCTAAGTCCTTCTTGAAACCAGCAATGAACACTGGAAGTAAAAATATATGGCATCAAGTGTTAACATGTTTAAAGGGACCCTTTTAAATGCCTTTCATGGGTATTGGGTTTAGAGGGCTAGACCTATATTTTATAGAGCAATGGCACAAGATAGCTGATGTGGTTAGCATCACGCCGGCCCCCTTTACTTCCCAGGACGAGGCTGGGTCGAACTGGGAGCCAACGTCATTTTTGAAAAAAAAGTCAGACTCCGCCAGAGAGTGAACCTACGATTTTCTGATCCACAGGCGAGTGTCTAGCCGCTATGCCACTGCTACTACCTTGTTAACATGTGTGGCTAGAGAAAATCATGGCAGTCAACAAAATGAATATAAAAAAGACTAACAGATTGAAGACACTAACAATAAATCAAGTATATGTAACTCAAGAGACAAAAGAAGTTAAAGTAACAGATCAGTTTTCTAATTTAGACAGTAATTTTCATAGTGAAGGAAATACAAAGAAAGAAATCATGGCACGCATTTGCAAGGCATCAGAAGCTTCTAACAGCTTGACCAAAATATGGGACTTCTAAACTGAACAGTTTTCAAACGAAGCTACGTATTTTCATTTCTAATGTTGCTTCATTTTTAACATATAAAAGTAAAAATCTGAGAACCACTAAAGACATTGAACGAAAATGCAGTCGAAAACAAATATCTCAGGAAAAGGATACAGATAAAATTGAATTAATTCAAAAGAAGTGAAGAAATAAGAGAACTGTCTGGACAGCCACTTGTATCCACAGTTATAAGACAGAGAAGATGGAGCTATACCGGACATATCCTGAGACGAAACCAGCGGAGAATCACCAAATAGGCATTAAAAAGGGAAAATAAAGGGATTAAGGAAGCGAGGACTCCAAAAGAATGGAGGAAAAGATTGCGAGCCTAATGTGACATATAATGTCACAACATGAGAATGAATTAAGGAAACGAGAATGAAATGTGCACACAGTTTGTGAGCTGCTCGTCTTCACCAGAAACAGTTTCAACATTCGCCTTAAATGTCGTAGATAAAACGAGTTGAGATCTGTTCCCGATACGAACATTTTTAACGTAATCATTATATTTTGAGCTGAAAATGGGACATCCCACTAATATTTTCAGTTGAAAACGGGACATCCCACTAATATTTTGATTTGAAAACGGAACATCCCACTGCATACAGCCTATCTACCACCCCCCTGGAATATTAGACTGTTCCGTGACCTGTGAATTTCCCCTGCTTGGGGTAGAATATTAATAAAGCACCGACTATTCTGCACTTTAAGTTTGATGTTCTCAACATCTTGCAGAATGCCTTTACTTACCATAGAACTTACCGGGAGCAATTTAGAATGTGTCCATTTGGCAGCTCTAGATCACATTTTCTTGTTTTTGTTGTGTTCACTTTCTGATTTACACCGACAGACACGTTCCTGTGCTAAACTGGACTGATTTTAGGAGTTCCCTTTTAGTTCCATATAGCTTAGAGTGCCGTGCTGACACAGTGGGCAAACATTCTCTTTTCAATGGGTGGTACCAGGGACATGTTTGCAGGACATGTTCTGTAGTCTGCACACACCGCCAACAAGGGCACAATGGTGAACTACTAAGACCAGTGCTTCTCAACCTTCCAAATACCCTATAATACAGTACCCCCTTTTATGGCAATCCCCAAACATACACTCATTTTCGCTACTACTAAAAAACTTCATTGAATATGTTATTTTTTATGGTCTTAGATGAAAGGTTCGTTTGACCTAAAAAAGGGTCACGATACACAGGTTGAGAACCTCTAACTTAGAGTAAGCCTGTGCATATGTTTGTTGAGCTTGTTACGTCTTGTCCTGAGACATAGAATAAGGACCTGCCTTTGTTGTTCAAGTCAGTGGTAGAGTGAGTCCATTTGGCAGCTCAAGATCACATTTAAAATGACACGGCGCAGTTGTAAGACTGAGTCTGAAGAATCTCAGCGCAGTGCATGAAATCTATTTACCGGCGAGGATCCAAAAATACTTTTTAGGTAGATTTTTAAGGCCATATTTTGCCCAGGCAGTGCCGTTAGGGTACTCTTTTACATTTCCAACTGCCAAGGGATTTTTTTAATGAGGGCAACAATACACATTGGCGTCCGATCTTGCTACCCAGAGACCAGTGGAAATGACTAGAAGTCTGGGTGAAAAATTACCAGCCTTCATCGGGGCCTAAACCCAGGACCTCTAGCACTCGAGGGGGACACCATACTTAAAGACCACGCATCCCCCCCCCCCACCATTCCTCCTTCCCCCTTCCCCTTCCATCTTCCCAGTTGGACGTATGGTACGAGAGTACAATTTACCCTCCTGGCTGCTGGTGAAAAGTCTAACACCCTGAGATCAAAAGATCTCAAACTGGGCTGTAGACCAAGAGGACATGAAGGATTTATATCGTTGGACTTAAATAAAATAAAAATACCCCATAGTAGTAATAGACGTAGTATTCGTAGTAGTAGTAGTAGTAGTAGTAGTAGTAGTTGTTGTTGTTGTTGTTGTTGTTGTTGTTGTTGTTGTGGTAGTAGTAGTAGTAGTAGTAGTAGCTGTAGTAGTAGTAGTAGTAGTTGTTGTTGTTGTTGTTGTATTAGTAGTAGTAGTAGTAGTAGTAGTAGTAGTAGTAGTAGTAGTAGTAGTAGTAGTAGTAGTAGTAGTAGTAGTAGTAGTAGTAGTAGTAGTAGTAGTAGTAGTTGTTGTTGTTGTTGTTGTATTAGTAGTAGTAGTAGTAGTAGTAGTAGTAGCAGAAGCAGTAGTATTAGTAGTTGTTGTTGTTGTATTAGTAGTAGTAGTAGTAGTAGTAGTAGTAGTAGTAGTAGTAGTAGTAGTAGTAGTAGTAGTAGTAGTAGTAGTAGTAGTAGTAGTAGTAGTAGTAGTAGTAGTAGCAATAGTAGAAGCAGTAGTATTAGTAGTTGTTGTTGTTGTATTAGTAGTAGTAGTAGTAGTAGTAGTAGTAGTAGTAGTAGTAGTAGTAGTAGTAGTAGTAGTAGTAGTAGCAATAGTAGAAGCAGTAGTATTAGTAGTTGTTGTTGTTGTATTAGTAGTAGTAGTAGTAGTAGTAGTAGTAGTAGTAGTAGTAGTAGTAGTAGTAGTAGTAGTAGTAGTAGTAGTAGTAGTAGTAGCAGTAGTAGTAGTAGTAGTTGTAGGTGTAGTAGTAGAATTAGTAGTAAAAGCAGTAGTAGTGGTAACAGTAGTAGTATTAGCAGTAGTTGTAGTTGTTGTCGATGTTGTAGTAGTAGCAGATGTTGTTGTTGTAGTGGTAGTAGTTGTTATTGTTGTTGTTGTAGTACTTGTAGTAGTAGTTGTTGTTGTAGAAGTTGTTTTTGTTGTTGTTGTAGTAGTAGTAGCTGCAGCAGCAGTAGTAGTAGGTGTAGTTGTAGTAGAAATAGTAGTTGTAGTAGTAGTTGTTGTAACAGTAGTAACAGCAGCAGCAGCAGCAGTAGTAGTAGAAACTGTAGTAGTAGTTCAACCATCAGGCTATAGTAGTAGTAGTAGTAGTAGTAGTAGTAGTAGTAGTAGTAGTAGTAGTAGTAGTAGTAGTAGTAGTAGTAGTAGTAGTAGTAGTAGTAGTAGTAGTAGTAGTAGTAGTAGTAGTAGTAGTAGAAGTAATAGTAGTAGAAATAATAGTAGTAGTAGTTGTAGTAAGTTATTGTGGATGTTGTTGTAGTTGTTGTTGTAGTAGTAGCTGTATTAGTGGTAGCGGTGGTTTTTGTTGTAGTAGCCATAGTAGTAGTAGTGGGAGTTAAGTAATAGTAGTAGCAGTAGTAGTAGTAGCATTAATAGTAGTAGCAGTAGTACTAGTAAGTTTGACCCCACTAGTAGATAACACAGAGCGATAAACACGTGGTGACACAAAGTGCCACAATTCGGATGAGAATCACCCGTGGAGAGGTCTTGGAAACCCCGTTGAACCATCAGGCTATAATAGGGGCCCCAGCAACAGGCCTGTTTAGGCTTTGACATAACGAACAATTGCATTCTACATTAGTTAGTTAGTTAGTCTTTCCTCTTGTGTCGAGTGCGGCACATAGGGCAGAGGTCGTGACTCTCCATGCACGGCGGTCCGTTGCAATCCGTTGTAGGTCTTGGATGTTTGAGTGGCCCATGAGCGAGCCTTCCCTGATGATAGTTCTACGTAGGGTTTCCCTTGGTCTTCCACGAGATCTTTTCCCCTGTGGTGTCCAAATGAGGAAAGTCTTGATTTATCCATTCTAAGGACGTGGCCGACATAGTTCCAGCGGCGTTTTCGTATAAAATTAGACACATACTCTTGCCTGGATTCTTGCCTTGCATTCTACATGGGGGCGAAGAATGATTTATAGGCACTTAAACCCCCAAAGAAGTTCTAATGATGTTACCCATAACCATTACCACACAAGCCCGGTGTTGCATGGAGTTTTTTTGCAATTAGGTGATGGATATTTAATACTAAAGATAGGCCAGTGGCTCTGAACAATCCTAATGCTGCGACTCTTTAATATAGTTCCCCATATTCTGGCGATCCCTAACCATACAGGTATTTTTGTTGCCACATCATAATTTTTGTGAAAATGTGTGTTTTCTTTGGTCTTTGGAAACTCCTGTGAAAGGGTATATCGACCCACTTAAGACCAATCAGCATTCGATCGATGTCGTCAACGGTCTGTGATTCTGAAAAATACATCTTTCGCCCAAATTGTTAGACAAGCCACCAGAAAGAAAAAAAGAAAGAAAGCAACAAAAAGATGGGGAAAAAAGAAAGAAAGAAAGAAAGCAACAGAAAGATGGAAAGAAAGAAAGAACAAAAGAAAGAAAGAAAGAAAGAAAGAAAGAAGGAAAGAAAGAAAGAAAGAAAGAAAGAAAGAAAGAAAGAAAGAAAGAAAGAAAGAAAGAAAGAAAGAAAGAAAGAAAGAAAGAAAGAAAGAAAGAAAGAAAGAAAGAAAGAAAGAAAGAAAGAAAGAAAGAAAGAAAGAAAGAAAGAAAGAAAGAAAGAAAGAAAGAAAGAAAGAAAGAAAGAAAGAAAGAAAGAAATGCTGCTCACTTAACAAATCTTTCATTGGTGTCCCTATAATTGAACAAAAATGTAATAAGAACACGATTAACACATTTCGCCATCATCATCATCATTACCATTACCATCATCATAACTTCCGTCTTCATTTCCAACTCCACTCATCCTTTTTTCTTCCACCTATTTTCCTCATTCTCCTCCTCGTTATCCTCCTTTTTCTTCTTCTTCTTCTTTCTTCTTCTTCTTCTTCTTCTTCTTCTTCTTCTTCGTCTTCTTCTTCTTCTTCTTCTTCTTCTTCTTCTTCTTCTTCTTCTTCTTCTTCTTCTTCTTCTTCTTCTTCTTCTTCTTCTTCTTCTTCTTCTTCTTCTTCTTCTTCTTCTTCTTCTGTTCTTCTTCTTCTTCTTCTTGCTTTTCTTCTTGTTCTTGTTCTTTTTCTTCTTTTTCTTCTTCTTCTTCTTCTTCTTCTTCTTCTTCTTCTTCTTCTTCTTCTTCTTCTTCTTCTTCTTCTTCTTCTTCTTCTTCTTCTTCTTCTTTTTCTCCTTTGATGCTGATCTTTCTTGTGGTCTGTCAGGACTAGTGTCACATTGCGCTGTATTTCCCTGCCAACCTGCCGTTTCACACCCCAATAATATATCACACACCTTACTTCTCTTCTTCCTCAGCACAAGCCCTTGAGGTTCCCTGTTGCAGATTTTACCCGCCTCCATTCATCTCTCTGTTTGGGTCTACTCTTTCCAGTTGGTGACACCAAGTGTTTGCAGATCTGTCTGGATATTATCTCTCCAACGTCTTCTTAGTCTGCCTCGTGGTCTACGATCATTTATCTTCCTCGTGTATACAGTTTTTACTTCTCTTTCAATATGCCCCAACAATTTCAGTGTTTTAGCTCTCATGATTCCAGTTATCAGTGGTAATTTAAACATGAATTTCGTTTTTTTCTTCTAACTCTCTATTCACCGCTGTTTGCATGTTTGATGAGTCCAAAGATTGGTCGTAAGTTTCTGTTTTCCAAAGTCTGCAATGGGGATTCATCGCTTTTAGTTGTGTTCCAAATTTTAGAGCCATTAAAAACTACTGGTCTAATCAACGTTGGATATATTTTGATTTAGGTGTTTCGAGACAGACACTTTGATTTTAGCAGATGTTAAAGGGGATAAGTAGTAGAAAGAAAAGTAAGTAAAGGACCCTTTTCCACGTATAGGGCATATAGGGCTAGACCTATATTTTTATAGATCAATCGGCACAAGATGGGTAATGTGGTCAGCATCACGCCGGCTGCCTTTACTTTCCCGGGACTGCTTCCAGTACCCGCTCAAAACTGTGTCGACCTGGGAGCCAAGGTCATTTTTGAAGAAAGTCCGTATGTATGTATGTATGTATGTATGCATGCATGCATGCATGCATGTATGTATGTATGTATGTATGTATGTATGTATGTATGTATGTATGTATGTATGTATGTATGTATGTATGTATGTATGTATGTATGTATGTATGTATGTATGTGTGTGTGTATGTATGTATGTATGTATGTATGTATGTATGTATGTATGTATGTATGTATGTATGTATGTATGTATGTATGTATGTATGTATGTATGTATGTATGTATGTATGTATGTATGTATGTATGTATGTATGTATGTATGTATGTATGTATGTATGTATGTATGTATGTATGTATGTATGTATGTATGTATGTATGTATGTATGTATGTATGTATGTATGTATGTATGTATGTATGTATGTATGTATGTATGTATGTATGTATGTATGTATGTATGTATGTATGTATGTATGTATGTATGTATGTATGTATGTATGTATGTATGTATGTATGTATGTATGTATGTATGTATGTATGTGTGTGTGTGTGTGTATGTATGTATGTATGTATGTATGTATGTATGTATGTATGTATGTATGTATGTGTGTGTGTGTGTATGTGTGTATGTGCGAATGTATGTGTGTATGTATGTATGTTTGTGAATGTGTGTCTGTATGTATATATGTACATACGTGCATTTATATGTGTATGTATGTATGTATTATGTATGTATGTGTTTTATATGTATATGCATGTATGCATGCATGTATTTATGTATTTGTATGTGTGTTTATATGTGTGTACGTTTTGTGTGTTTGCATTATGTGTTTGTGTATGTGTTTGTTTGTATGTACGTACGTAGGTAATAATGAATGAATGTACGTTTGCTTTATTTAAACAACTTTATGTGACAAGTAGTCCTGCATGTATTGATCTCTCTAATATGCCAGGTATATACTAGTACTTTTTGTGTAGGTACTGGCTCTTTTGGAATTTTGAAAACACACACATACACACACATACACACACTCTCACACACACACTTACACACACACACAAACAAATATGTTTAAAATGCATTACCCACAAAGCCCGCCAAGTTGAATGTCTCTGAAAGGTATACATTTTGAAAACAGTGTGAATTCATCAGAACATTAAAAATAAACCCAAAGAAAAATGAATAAAGTTAGTTTTACGTATCTTTTCTATCATTTGCTGGCTGTTTATCGCCCCTTCTTCTTAGCATTTATCGGAAATAGACTCCAGTAAATACTTCTGGTTGTTCGTCCACTTCTGGAGCTAGGCCTTTGTTTTAAATTTGCGCGGGCATTCTTTTTCACATATCTGACTAAGGTGTAATCATAATGTTCATTCCTCACCTCTCATGCAGAGGAACTGCGCTTCGAATGAGTTATCAAAATTAGTCGCCTTTTATGACATGCTTGTTAAGGGGTTGTGTGTCCCCAAAACCACGCGGAAAGTCTGAACCATTTGATTTGTTATCTTCTGACTTAGTTTAGCACTGGTTATGTCCACACTTGTTTCGTGATATTGTGGTTTCTGATATCGTCTCCTCTTATTACTTTATTATTTTGCGTAGAGATTTAGCACCTCTTTAACAGTTTGTTTTCTTTCTCTTGTCTACATTGTGCTTTGTGCTGCAAGGTGTTAACAGATAATCGGTATCTAAGCTACGGCACGCTTGGTTGTCAAAAGTATCAACTTGCTCCGTTCCTGTGCCATTGAAAATCAAATGAAATGCTCCTCATTATTGCAATTGAAAAACTGGTAAGAAACAACTAGTCCTGGAAAAATCCCGAAATATGAGTACACAGGAAATGCGTATTTCAGTTGCTAGAGGTGCCAAAGTCACCAGTCGCCACAGAAATGCAGTTTGTCGTTAATGGAAGTAGTTGGTTACAATACACTCGTAAAATTATTATATAAGGTATTTACCCAGCTCACACGTAAAGCAACTACCGCCATGAATACTATGACACAACTGCTGCATTAATGAAAGGCGTTCCACAGGACTAACAGCTCACAGGGCTGCAACTAAGCTCTAAACTCTGGAGCTCAGGCAGCGAAATCATACACTACTTTCCATATGTGGAAATTGCATTAGCAAAGCACTGTAGGAAGCAAAAATAACTTCGAAGCCTTTGCCAGTTTTTCTCTAATGTTTAAGGAAACCTAACACTTATACTTTGGGGGAGAGGTGGGGAAGGAAAGGTGGGGGTGGGGGGAGGGGAGGAGGGGGCATTTTGCAAGAACTGTCGGATTAGAAGGGGAGAGCTTTCTTTGTCTGACGTTTATGACATTCCCCCATAGACCAGCTGCCAGCCAAGGCTGAAAATCTGGTCTGCCCTGCTATAACTTATTTCTTCTTATTTTTTTTTTTTGGCGGTCACACTGATTCCAGGTTGTAGCCCAGTGTCGTGGTTTTCTGTATTTGTCTTGCGCTTCTCCGTTGGCTTGATGGATTTGTTCATTTCTTTGCAGATTTCAGCTACAACATCCATCTCTTTCTTGGTCTTCTCCTAGTCTTCCTCCCAAATTTTCTACTGTAAAAAGTCTCATAGGCAGTCAGGTCTGGCTGTATTCTCATTAGATGGCCGAACCATTTCATTCTTTGCCTGTCAATATAATCCAGATGTGCCTTTATTCCAACTTCCTCTCTAATGATGGTATTCGTAACTCTGTCTCGTGTAGTGTTGTTAGTGACCTATTCTAGTACCTTATTTAAAGTCTGTGTTTGGCACTAATAACATAAAGTAGAGATAAAGATGCTTTTAAGCGTTTACTGTTTTGCTGGAAGCGAGATATTTGGACGTCTTATTAGAGTGGCTAACTGGCAGGTGACAGCATTTGCCTTCTGTACTCCGGCTTCTATCTTTCTTTCGAGTCTGCCATCCTCCGTATATATGCTGCCTATATATTTGAATTCTTATATTTGTATGATTGTAGTACCGTTACATGAACTATAAATTATTTACATGCATCAAATTCTCCGAGATAATCATATCTATTATTGTAAAGCAATGATAACTTTAAACTTTGCAGTCGAACAATACGTAGTCAATGTCTTACTCTTGATGCCATCCACTGAAATAAAAATACAAATGGAGATTAGTATGCGAAGCTCCACTAAAGAGAAACCTCTAGCTAAAAGGCATTTGAAGACAAGCGATTATGTTTATTTCTGTCAGTAGCGAGGTATGATCAGTTCGCACGTTTAAGCATTAGTAAGTAACCAATTCCCTAGAGTTGATGAAACGTTAACTCCCCTCCCCCCCCGCACCCCCCCCCCCACTCCGCCCTCCAGTCACTTCGCTGTTTAGGATATACTTACGCAGCTAGCATCCTAGTTCTAGTAACTTGTAGCTTTCATGTGTTACAGTTTCTGCATGAGTGTCGTAAATAACCTGTGAGTGACGTTAACCAAGTAGTATATATGTGATTAACAATAAACTTCTTCTTCTTCTTCTTCACTACCTCTTTTACCGCTATGTGTGTCGAGGGAGATATAAGGTTCTGTTTCTAGCTCTTCTGGCCGCCTCGACCATGGGCACATCGTGCTGTTGTTGAGTTTCTGTAATGTTATTCTTCCATCTTGTTCTTGGTCTACCTCGTGCTCTACGTCCTTCTTCTCTTTCCATGTATGCTTTGTATGGTATGGTTTCACAAGGCATTCTCTCTAAGTGGGCAAACCATTTCACTTGCTGTCTTTGTATGTAATTTAGAATTGGTTCTGTGCCAGCTTTTTCTCTTATGATCTCATTCCTGATCTTATCTCTTATGGTCACTCCTACAGCCTTTCTCAGACATCTCATTTCCATGGTTACTAATTTTTTTTGTATGGTTTGTTGTGAGTGGCCATGTTTGGCACTGGTAGCACAGAGTTGGAGTAAATACGCTTTGAATAAGATGTATCTTTGTGCTGATTGGGATTGTCTTATGTTGTAAGAGGGGGGCTAGCTGTCCCAATACTTGGTTTGCTTTACTGCATCTAATGTTAATTTCTTTATCCAATTTCCCATCTTCGGTAAATGTAGTTCCCAGATATTTAAACTCAAATGCCTGTTTAATGCCTTTGCACTCTATTGCTATGTTTAGATCTGTCTTCTTTTTTTTTCTATTGACGTTACTTCTGTCTTGTCAGTGTTGATTCTTATATTATTTGTTTTACATTCTTCATTCATGAATGTTAGATGTTGTTGCAATTTTATGGCTGTATCTGCTATCAAGGCCTGGTCATCTGCGAAGAGTAATTCGTTGATCTTACTAACATTTTCACTCATGGGCTTGACATTCTTGCATATACTGTCGATGGAGGTGATAAACAGCAGTGGTGATAAGACACACCCCTGTCTTACTCTAGATGTTACTGTGAAAGGATGAGATGTTCCCTGATTTATTCTAACTACACTTCTACAATCCCTGTATAAACTTTTGCACACTTCGATGAGGTGTTCGCTTACTCCATATCTTGCCATTACTTTCCATAATATAACAATAAACAGTAAAAATAAATAGTAAATCTTTTCCTGGTTGGGTTCAGGAACCCCATTGTGAGATATGTAAAAAAAAAAAAAGGAGTGTGGGGGAGTTAGATTTACACTTCCTTAACAAGCAGGTCGTTCATCAGCTGTAAATTCTGGCGGAATGTTTTGTTCGTCCACTTCTCGACTGTAGTCCTCTTCCAGCTCCTGAAAGTTGCGTGCGCATCGGAATTGCAGATCTGACTCATTTGTATGCAGACTTTTGGTTTCTTGTCTCTCAGACAGAAGAACTCCGACTTCGAAAAAAACTCTCAACTGATTAATGAGTTATGAGTTATGAGTTAGATTATCTTTACAGCACTCCGGACACATCCATAGGCGCTCAGATCCCCCTCTCAACATATTCATCACCATTTAATAGTACCAGTCCTATTTTGGTTAACAAGACTTCGTGTGCGTCCGGTGTGCTTCTCATGCTTTGCTGTGCCGATCTTTACTCCCAATTCTCGTATTCTTAGAAGTGATGTGGACACGTTGCGTCCAAAATCCTCAGAGCGTCCTATCTCTCTAAGGGCAATGACAATGTCTGCGTGATCCATGGGTAGGCCATCTTTAATTAATGCAGTGCCTGCCAGTCTATCAGCTCTCTCACTACCAACGACGCCCGCATGCTCTGGGACGAATATGAAAGTAACTGCACACACATGAGAATTTTGCAATGACTCAAGACACTGACTGCGTAACCAGCCTGCCTCGATCCGCTGGATCATACTTAAAGAATCACTCAGCACACACACACGCGGGAATAGTCCTGTGATCCCAGCCACTTAAAAGCCTGTGTCACCCCCATCACCTCCATCGTCATGCTGGTGATAGTCATGGAGAAGGCACCGCTGGCTTCCTTAACTGTTCTGCCTGAAGAAGCGAGCTGTAAATGCCCACGCACTCTTATATCCTCGTATAACGGACCCGTCTGTGAAGATCACCACATCTGCCTCATCTGACTTGTCACTGATAAGCGCGCATACCTCAGCAGCTGAATTCTGCTCCCGACAACTCCTATCGGGCGTCACGACACAGGAGAATGTGAGATTGGGCGCTTTAGACTCTGGTATCCACTCCTCACCTAGATGGATGTCTGTAAGGCTGCAAACCTGCATGATGTCATCCTCTGCCCTACCCAGCCACGATTTGCCCCTTTTAAGCCTATTGCCCTTTTTCTTGAAGAGCATGTGGTGCAAAGGTGTTTCAGATCTGAGCTTATTTTGAGGTCTGCACGAGCCCTCCAAATCTCGATCCTGTAGTTTATGTTAAGGAAGTCAAGAAGGTACCTCATTGCTACACAAGAGGTGTCTCCAGTGCACCCTAGAATAATGCGCATTGCTTTATATTGCACCTTTCAAGTCTTTCAATCTGAGCTCTCAATTAGTGGACTCTTGCGACATGCTTCTGGATAGTAAGTGGATCCATTCTTTTTTTCCCACAATTTGACCCGGAACCACTCAAACGTGAAGTAATAGTTAATATACTTTTAGCCGTCTTCAGAATAGGTGTGGATGGGTTTGGATGATGGTTGCCTACAGAAAGTCTTCTGTTTTCTAGAAAACAAAAATAATACCGTTACCTACCTCAAAAGCTATCGCCTGCCGTCACGAACGCTTTTGGGTCGAATCTGCATAGAGTCAGTTTTTGTCTGTTCTATTGAGCAATGACACCGGCTCCTTGGTCGACCCTGCCCAAAATAAGCCTACAGTTTATGGAACTAAAGGCGGCCGGCGTGATATTGACCGAGTTCTTAGTGTTCTACAAAACAACATCATATGGCAGGCACACGTACAATAGCCTACTTGAGTCGCCACAAGTGTCTACGAGGCCAAGTTATTGAGTAGCAATTGAATTAATAGGTTTTATTTTGCAAGCGACCACACCACAGTCGTACTATATATCCTATTTCTCTACATTGGTGCCCTGCCATGCAACATGTATAGTCCACCAATCTACACAACTGTGGATACCCATCAGATAGAGGCTTTCAAATGTTACCGGAAACAAATTTCGCACCACCGACATTATTACCTCATTGTATAGTATGTGGGTGTATTTCTGTGTATTTAGGTATGTATGTAACGGTGTGAGTGTATGTATAAATGTGTGTGTGTATGCATGTATGTGTATGTATGCATGTATATGCGAATGTATGTATGTGGGTGTATGTATGCATGTATATGTGAATGTATGTATGCATGTATGTGGGTGTATATATTTATGTAAGTGTAAATGGGTGGTTGTGGGCATATGTTGGCGTCTGTACATGTGATTGTATATGTGTGTATGCATGGATGCATGTATAGAGGTGTATATATGAAATGTGTGTGTGCGTGTATATCCTTAAATGTATGTGTGTGTTTGTTTTCTGTTTGTATATTTATGTCTATGTATGTGTGTGTGTTTTATGTTAGTATATGTATGTAGATGCATGTGTGTATGTCTGTATATGAGTTCGAATGTATGAGAACGTGGGAGTATGTATACGTGTGTGGAGTGTGTACACATGATGTATGTATTATTCTATAATTTATATTTCTTTATTATATTCATAAAATGCATTATTGATATCAGGTATTGATACTATGAAAAATGAGTGCTTAGAACGGCAGAATGTCAGACGGGCCTGCGTGCCCAATTTGTAACCCTTTGAAAATAAAGTTCGTTCGTTCGTTCGTGCAAATCTCTGACCCCGATGTTGGTTCAGTGGGTCAAATGAAAGTAAGTCCGCGGGTGCCAAGTCTTGGCTTTACTCTGGATGGTTCAGTACTTTAGACCCTACAGAGTCTGTAGTGTATCCACTGTATGAACAGTCTATGAGAGGTGGGAGGATGAACTGGCAACATGTTGATCAACTAAAAGCTCTACTACAAGTAAAAAGTTTTCAAGAACCAGGTAATGACTGAATCCACAACAATAATCAGATTATCAAAGCAATGTTTCCCCGTTGTGAATTTGAACAAAGAACATACGTATTGTTTAAATTCACAACGGGGAAACACTTCTTTGATGTCTGAAACGTCGCCTCCCACGATCAGCTGTGAAGCGACTGGGTGGATTATTTAAACTGAAATGCAAAATAATCAGATTGTTAAAAAGTCAAATGCCCGGCTCGCTAGCTCATTTGGTTTCAATGCTCTGGGCTGTGACGAACTCCTTGTGGTCCGTGGGTAGAAAAAAAAGAAGCATTTCTCCCAGATTTACGGTACCTATCACGAAATCAAGGCCGAAGGGTTGCGATATCCATAGTAATGAGCCAAAGTGTTTACAACTCATGGTTTCTGGATACTAAAAATTTAAAAAACGTACATTAAAAGAAGTTTGGCCAGACAGACTGTGTCACCAGCCGTTACACCCTGTCGGATTTACTGTGGGAGAGAACTCAACACTTAAGAACTGACTGATTCGATGTGCAGTGAGAATGATGTGTCGAATAACTAACGTTAAAAACAAAAATGCTTACATATTTTCTCCAATTTCGATTTTTCTGAGGAAAGAAGTAAGATAAATTATTGTGTATATTAGTAAAGTTTTGATTTGATTTGATTTGATCTGATTCAAGAACCGACATCACAGCACTCAGGGCATTCCCATAAGCGCTTCGTCCCCATCTTCAGCAGCCAGCGAAGAGTTCCGATACTAATGGTGCTAGTAGCATTCTGATTTAACGTCCGTCTTGCCTTCCTCTGAGCCTCGAGCATCTGCCAGAACATCTCGTCACTCCCGGCTGTATCAATCTCACCAGACTATGGTGATCCATCGACTCCTCCGAACTGTACACGCTCTCCCACAAGGCACTAAACACGTCTGCCTTATCATGCATCAGTATTCCACACAGCTGTGCAGAGCCAACCAGTCTGTCCGCCTGTTCATTCCCCAACACACGGGTGTGTCCTGATAAAATTTTCAGACATGACTTCTCATCTGTGTGCTCCGCTAGTAGTACCTCAAAAAAATAAAGTTTTTGTCAGCACAAAACGTTTCATTACACAAAGTTGCTGTACATTCGTGAAGATAAACAACGAACTATCATCAATCGATCCGCTCCAGTGCCCACAATAACGGTTGGCTGCTATGGATCTACAAAACTCTCTGTCTTTTTTCTTTGTATTAGACTCTCTTTGACTGCTGTTCGTCATCTTTTTAATGTTATCATCCCACTTGTATCGTTATCTACCTTTTGTTATATTATTCTCAGCTTTTCACTCCAGTATGGTTAAAAAAAAAAAATGTTATGTCTTTTAATATGGTCGAGATATTTCAGTAAACACATACATGCATTGAAAGCCACTGTAGTTTAGCGGCTAGTCGCTCGCCTGCGGATCGGAAGGTCGCGGGTTCGGGTCCTGATGGACTTGGCTCTCAGGTCGACACACTTGATTAGGTACCGGGTACAGTCTTGGGAAGTAAAAGTGACCTTGCTAAAACTGACCACATCCCCCACCCATTGCCGATCAGTCTACAAAAAATAGGTCTAATCCTATATGCCCAATACGCCTGAAAGCATGGAAAAAAGCTCTCTTATTTTAATTCACTGGAAAAGATAATCTACGTTGCGCTAAAATTGAGTCGACGATGTCGATGTTGCTCTCTACCACAATAAAAGATATGTGTAAGCATGACATGTATCATACAATTATTAACTCTTTAAGTACAAGCAGGAAATCACAAAAATGGTCACAGCGGAAGAGTACAGCCACTATCAAAATTCACCAATGGGTGTGTTTAAAAAGACTTGATACACTGTGAAAATTGACACCTTTAAAGCAAGACTGTTAGTATGCTCTGATAAAAAGTAAACTACTAGAGAACACATTATTCTAAAAGTGAAACGTTAAAGTTAAGAGAATCGACTTCCCTGCATTGGGTTTTATCCCATGTAGCTCAGTCTCCGATAGATAGATAGATAGATAGATAGATAGATAGATAGATAGATAGATAGATAGATAGATAGATAGATAGATAGATAGATAGATAGATAGATAGATAGATAGATAGATAGATAGATAGATAGATAGATAGATAGATAGATAGATAGATAGATAGATAGATAGATAGATAGATAGATAGATAGATAGATAGATAGATAGATAGATAGATAGATAGATAGATAGATAGATAGATAGATAGATAGATAGATAGATAGATAGATAGATAGATAGATAGATAGATAGATAGATAGATAGATAGATAGATAGATAGATAGATAGATAGATAGATAGATAGATAGATAGATAGATAGATAGATAGATAGATAGATAGATAGATAGATAGATAGATAGATAGATAGATAGATAGATAGATAGATAGATAGATAGATAGATAGATAGATAGATAGATAGATAGATAGATAGATAGATAGATAGATAGATAGATAGATAGATAGATAGATAGATAGATAGATAGATAGATAGATAGATAGATAGATAGATAGATAGATAGATAGATAGATAGATAGATAGATAGATAGATAGATAGATAGATAGATAGATAGATAGATAGATAGATAGATAGATAGATAGATAGATAGATAGATAGATAGATAGATAGATAGATAGATAGATAGATAGATAGATAGATAGATAGATAGATAGATAGATAGATAGATAGATAGATAGATAGATAGATAGATAGATAGATAGATAGATAGATAGATAGATAGATAGATAGATAGATAGATAGATAGATAGATAGATAGATAGATAGATAGATAGATAGATAGATAGATAGATAGATAGATAGATAGATAGATAGATAGATAGATAGATAGATAGATAGATAGATAGATAGATAGATAGATAGATAGATAGATAGATAGATAGATAGATAGATAGATAGATAGATAGATAGATAGATAGATAGATAGATAGATAGATAGATAGATAGATAGATAGATAGATAGATAGATAGATAGATAGATAGATAGATAGATAGATAGATAGATGGATGGATAGATAGTACCCACTTTGAGCAATGTTTACTTGGGAGCCAAGGTCATTTTTTTAAAGAAAAAAGTTCAGATCGGTACATATTCGAACCAAGGATCTCCAATTTAGAAGCTATATTTTTTTGGGTCGTTGCAGGACGGAGCCCCTAAGGTTGTGTGCACTTGAACTCGGGTAGGCTTATTGACCCAGCAAGATATGACATAGCTTGACATCGTTAGTCACAGCTATTTAAGCAATTGATAATGGATTATAATGATAATTGTGTTGATGATGATGATGATGATGACTATGATGACGATGGTGATAGTGATGACAATGATGATGATGATGGTGACGATAACGATGATGGTGATGACAAACAATATAAAGAAAACGTGAGATTAATTAAACACGGCACGTCACTTACCTTTCGCTGGTACTGCGTCTATCGCTTAATAAGGGACAGATTTAAAAACATGTTTACTGCATGTTACACGTAAATTGCTTGATAAATAACACAAACAAATGTTTACTGAAAAATGCTACACATATATCGCTTGATAAAATAAAGATACAATTATTATTATGTTTCTTTGATGTGTTTAATGTACACATATATCGCTTGATAAAATACAGATACAATTATTATTATTTTTTTTCTTTGATGTACACATATATCGCTTGATAAAATAAAGATACACTTATTATTATTTTTCTTTGATGTGTCTAATGTACACATATATCGCTTGATAAAAGACCCACGCAAAAATATTATTACTGGATATTATGAATGCATTGCTTGGGAATATAGCAAATACAAATATTGTGTACTGAATGTTACACCTATAACGCTTGATAAAGACACATACAAAACATGTTAGCTAAATGTTACACATGCATAGCAACATTAAAGACACATACAAAACACTTTTACTGAATACCACACATAAATCTATATTACAAATCACAAACCCCTTCTGTATTTCGTGTGTTCATTTCAAATGAAATGTTAAACTCATCTGACTGCTGTTTAACCCCACCAAAACATCACACAGAGCGATAAACACCTGGCGACACAAAATTCCACCATTCGGATGACGATCGGTTCGTAATTTTTTAAAAAATATGTACGGTTATAATTAGGGTCTCCGACCACAGCCAGGGTGGGGCTTCAAAATAACATAACATTGTGTCCCACGTGGGAGTATACATAAGCTGTTTTGAATACCTCTGAAAGCGTGACTACTACACCCGTTAAACTTTTAATTGCCATTACAGCTAACATTTTTACTTTAACTGTCACACTGCCGGCCAGCTCTAGAACTTGAGGGTGAGTTGAGTTGAGCTGATTCAAGAACCTACATCACAGCACTCGGGGCATTCACAGAAGCGCTCCGTCCCCATCATCAGCAGCTAGTAAAGAGTTTTCATACTGATGGCGCCAGTAGCATTCTGATTAAACGTTAGTCTTGCCTTTCCTCTGAGCCTCGAGCATCTGCAAGAACCTGTCGTCACTTCCTCGCTGCATCAATATCACCAGACTGTGGTGATCCATCTGCTCATTCGAACTGTACACGCTCTCCCATGAGGCACTAACCACGTCTGCCTATTCATGCATCAGTATTCTACCAAGTTGTGCAGAACCAGCCAGTCTTGAGGTGTAAGTGTACTTGCGTTTTACAAATCTGGCTTATTTGTAAAGGTAATCCATCAACCAATCAGCTGCCGACTCCTCAGTGAAGGTTGGTTACAATGGATCTCGAACACATTCTGTCTCTTGTCCTGGTTGTATACTCTCTGTCTCTTGTCTTGGTTGTACACTCTCTGTCTCTTGTCTTGGTTGTACACTCTCTGTCTCTTGTCTTGGTTGTACACTCTCTGTCTCTTGTCTTGGTTGTACACTCTCTGTCTCTTGTCTTGGTTGTACACTCTCTGTCTCTTGTCTTGGTTGTACACTCTCTGTCTCTTGTCTTGGTTGTACACTCTCTGTCTCTTGTCTTGGTAGTACACTCTCTGTCTCTTGTCTTGGTTGTACACTCTCTGTCTCTTGTCTTGGTTGTACACTCTCTGTCTCTTGTCTTGGTTGTACACTCTCTGTCTCTTGTCTTGGTTGTACACTCTCTGTCTCTTGTCTTGGTTGTACACACTCTCTGTCTCTTGTCTTGGTTGTACACTCTCTGTCTCTTGTCCTGGTTGTATACTCTCTGTCTCTTGTCCTGGTTGTATACTCTCTGTCTCTTGTCCTGGTTGTATACTCTCTGTCTCTTGTCTTGGTAGTACACTCTCTGTCTCTTGTCTTGGTTGTACACTCTCTGTCTCTTGTCTTGGTTGTACACTCTCTGTCTCTTGTCTTGGTTGTACACTCTCTGTCTCTTGTCTTGGTTGTACACTCTCTGTCTCTTGTCTTGGTTGTACACTCTCTGTCTCTTGTCCTGGTTGTATACTCTCTGTCTCTTGTCCTGGTTGTATACTCTCTGTCTCTTGTCCTGGTTGTATACTCTCTGTCTCTTGTCTTGGTTGTACACTCTCTGTCTCTTGTCTTGGTTGTACACTCTCTGTCTCTTGTACTGGTTGTACAATTTATGTCTGTTCTCCTGGATGTACACTCTCTGTCTCTTGTCCTGGTTGTACACTCTCTGTCTCTTGTCCTGGCTGTACACTCTCTGTCTCTTGTCCTGGTTGTACACTCTCTGTCTCTTGTCCTTGTTGTACACTCTCTGTCTCTTGTACTGGTTGTACACTCTCTGTCTCTTGTCCTGGTTGTACACTCTCTGTCTCTAGTCCTGGTTGAACACTCTCTCAAACTGCTGCTCGTTCATTTCTTGTCCTGGTTGTACACTCTCTGTCTCCTGTCCTGGTTGTACACTCTCAGTCTCTTGTCCTGGTTGTACACTCTCTGTCTCTTGTCCTGGTTGTACACTCTCTGTCTCTTGTCCTGGTTGAACACTCTCTGTCTCTTGTCCTGGTTGTACACTCTCTGTCTCCTGTCCTGGTTGTACACTCTATGTCTCCTGTCTTGGTTGAACACTCTCTCAGACTGCTGCTGGTCAATTTCTTGTCCTGGTTGTACACACTCTCAAACTGCTGCTCTTCCATTTCTTGTCCTGGTTGTACACTCTCTCAGACTGCTGCTCGTCCATTTCTTGTCCTGGTTTTACACTCTCTCAGACTGCTGCACGTCCATTTCTTGTCCTGGTTGTACACTCTCTTAGACTGCTGCTCGTCCATTTCTTGTCCTGGTTGTACACGCTTTCAAACTACTGCTCGTCCATTTCTTGAGCTGGTTGTACACTCTCTCAGACTGCTGCTCGTCCATTTCTTGTCCTGGTTGTACACTCTCTTAAACTGCTGCTCGTCCATTTCTTGTCCTGGTTGTACACGCTTTCAAACTGTTGCCGTCCATTTCTTGTCCTGGTTGTACACTCTCTCAGACTGCTGCTCGTCCATTTCTTGTCCTCGTTGTACACTCTCTCAGACTGCCGCTCGTCCATTTCTTGTCCTGGTTGTACACGCTCTCAAACTGATGCTCGTCCATTTCGTGTCCTGGTTGTACACGCTCTCAAACTGCTGCTCGTTCATTTCTTTTCCTGGTTGTACACTCTCTTAAACTGCTGCTCGTCCATTTCTTGTCCTGGTTGTACACGCTCTCAAACTGTTGCCCGTCCATTTCTTGTCCTGGTTGTACACTCTCTCAAACTGCTGCTCGTCCATTTCTTTTCCTGGTTGTACACTCTCTCAGACTGCTGCTCGTCCATTTCTTGTCCTGGTTGTACACTCTCTCTAACTGCTGCTCGTCCATTTCTTGTCCTGGTTGTACACTCTCTCAAACTGCTGCTCGTTCATTTCTCTTCCTGGTTGTACACTCTCTTAAACTGCTGCTCGTCCATTTCTTGTCCTGGTTGTACACGATCTCAAACTGCTGCCCGTCCATTTCTTGTCCTGGTTGTACACTCTCTCAGACTGCTGCTCGTCCATTTCTTGTCCTGGTTGTACACTCTCTCATACTGCTGCTCGTCCATTTCTTGTCCTGGTTGTACGCTCTCTCAAACTGTTGCTCGTCCATTTCTTGTCCTGGTTGTACACTCTCTCAAACTGCTGCCTGTCAATTTCTTGTCCTGGTTGTACACGCTCTCAAACTGCTGCTCGTCCATTTCTTGTTTTGGTTGTACACTCTCTCAGACTACTGCTCGTCCATTTCTTGTCCTGGTTGTACACGCTCTCAAACTGCTGCTCGTCCATTTCTTGTCCTGTGTGTACACTCTCAAACTGCTGCTCGTCTATTTCTTGTCCCGGTTGTACACAATCTCAAACTCCTGCCCGTCCATTTCAAGTCCTGGTTGTACAATCTCTTAGACTGCGGCTCGTCCATTTCTTGTCCTGGTTGTACACTCTCTCAGACTGCTGCCCGTCCATTTCTTGTCCTGGTTGTACACTCTCTCAAACTGCTGCCCGTCTATTTCTTGTCCTGGTTGTACACGCTCTCAAACTGCTGCTCGTCCATTTCTTGTCCTGGTTGTACACTCTCTCAAACTGCTGCTCGTCCATTTCTTGATGTTATCCTCCCACTTGTATTGTTGTCCACCCTTACTCTTTTACCTTCGACTTTTCCCTCCATTATTGCCCCTCCCTAGGCAAATGTATTCTTCGACTTCCAAGCAAAAAGTCCAAATTAATCCCAATTTTCGACAGACTCGCAAAAGATGACAGTGTATCTTTTTTTTCTCAAAACCAAGACCCTGAAATTGAGACTTAATTAAACTGTTGTACTTTTGTGTATGAATAAATGAATGTATGAAGGAATGAATCAGTAAGTGATACAGGAAATGGCATTTTTGCTCCCAGGACATTCTTACACGAAGCTCCGTCCCCAGTTTCAGTAGCACTACCACTATTTCAGTCAGACTGAAGACTTATTAGGATGTTCAAAAACAGGGAAACTGATTTAAAATTTTACCTGCTTCTTCAACTTTATCAGGTTTCTCCTCTGAAATAGTGAGAAGATTTTAAAAAACCACAATAAAAATTGTCTATGTATGTATGAATGTATGTATATATGTATGTATGTATGTATGTATGTATGTATGTATGTATGTATGTATGTATGTATGTATGTATGTATGTATGTATGTATGTATGTATGTATGTATGTATGTATGTATGTATGTATGTATGTATGTATGTATGTATGTATGTATGTATGTATGTATGTATGTATGTATGTATGTATGTATGTATGTATGTATGTATGTATGTATGTATGTATGTATGTATGTATGTATGTATGTATGTATGTATGTATGTATGTATGTATGTATGTATGTATGTATGTATGTATGTATGTATGTATGTATGTATGTATGTATGTATGTATGTATGTATGTATGTATGTATGTATGTATGTATGTATGTATGTATGTATGTATGTATGTATGTATGTATGTATGTATGTATGTATGTATGTATGTATGTATGTATGTATGTATGTATGTATGTATGTATGTATGTATGTATGTATGTATGTATGTATGTATGTATGTATGTATGTATGTATGTATGTATGTATGTATGTATGTATGTATGTATGTATGTATGTATGTATGTATGTATGTATGTATGTATGTATGTATGTATGTATGTATGTATGTATGTATGTATGTATGTATGTATGTATGTATGTATGTATGTATGTATGTATGTATGTATGTATGTATGTATGTATGTATGTATGTATGTATGTATGTATGTATGTATGTATGTATGTATGTATGTATGTATGTATGTATGTATGTATGTATGTATGTATG
>CAJHNH020000818.1:42500-55000 GCA_905116865.2 Candidula unifasciata | reverse complement strand
AAGGACCCTTTTTTACGCCTACAAGATTACTGGGCATATAGGGCTAGAGAAAAAAACAGTCGGTACTCTGTAATGTTGTCAGCATCACACCGGAAGCCTGTTGCAAATGGTAGATAACCAATGTTTCATGTTATAGGAAGAAACAAATGGCAAGCAAGCCCGATGGAAAAGGAGCAAAGAGGATACAGAGGGAGAAAGACATGTAGGGCTTAGTTACATTAACTAGCGACGGGTCAAGAGCTCTGAACTTATCCATGATTCTGTGATCGTGTGGGGTGGGAGACAATGAGCGTCTATTCTCGTATCACATCATGACATTGATGGCTGTCACTTTTGAAATAGTTTATGACATGTAAATGTGTAAGGTTTCATCAAAACTAAATGAAACATTTGGAAAAGCGTAGTAATAATAGCTAAAGTTTAGTGAACGCGTTTTACACTCTTTAATGTGATTATCGTCATCATCATCAAAATTCCATAACACCAAAATATTACATAAATTTGCAAGTCTTCATCAAGAGTCAAAAACGTTGGGAAAGACATAGTAACAATAGGTATAGGTTAGTGAAAGCGTTTTACAATCATTAATGACTATGTCACATCACTTATCTTGATTGGTCTATAAAAATATAGGTCTAGCCCTATATGCCCTATACGCCTTAAGGCGTGGAAAAGGGTCCTTTACTTTTTGCCTTAATGTTTACGTCGTCACTATCATAAGCCTTATAAATCTCATGTCGTTTTGGAGACATTGATAGAGTTTAAAGAGGAAAAGATGTGAGATACCTGGATAATCTCAGTAAAGCAGAAAAATCAGGGAATATGAAAATTAACCTTGAAACAAAATTTAAACAAAAACAACAACAACAAAAAACTAAAGTTATGACTATTGCAAGAACAGAACAGCCAATCAAGATATGCGTAGAATACCAACAACTCAAGCAAACAAAAGACCAGGTACCTAGGGTGCCTAATATCCAATGGAAAAAATTTAGGCAGAGACGGACCACAGATGAAGAGAAGCAAATAAAATCATTAGACAAATGTCATCAACTATGTAGAACAAACATGTAACAATTAACACTAAAAGAGTATTCAGTGGAGTAGTTTTATCAACACTTTGTTACCAGTCCCAAACGTGGATACAAACAACAAAAGACCCCATTATAAAATAATAATCGAAGCGACAGCAGTGATATATCTAAGACGTATCCTAAATGTAACTAAAAGAGACAGAGTAAGAAATCAAAGCAGTGTTTCCCCGTTTTCAATTTGAACAAAGCATTACACATGATGATGACCAGTCCTTTCATCCACTGGTGATTGGTTTGGGTTTACTAAAGCAGTTGGGCTTGCGAGGAAACGAGCGTAAATGGTCACTAAAATAACTGGGCGAAGCTGCTGAAACGGAACGTCGTGGGGGATAGGCCTTGATAGACTGGTCACAGTCCCTTGTGGAAAAGAATTTCTTATCCCTTAAAGCCAAAGTGTCCGAAACATTTCTTTCAGTGTCCCCGCTAGAGTATAAATGCCAAAGTCTAACAAGTGTCCGATGAACCAACCGAAAGCTTGTCACTATGATCGTAAGGTAGTTGGCTGATCTAATTTGCTACCTCAGCGACAAATATCAATAACTCTCACAACACTTGTTTCAAACCACCGTATCGTCTTGTCAGAGAACATCCGGTTAAGTGCATCAGGGGAAGATTGAGGCCCGGCCTAATGACTCAGGTCGGCCCACCTTCCAATATTGCATAGAATGTAATGGGCCGGAACAATCGTTGACGAGGGATCTTTCTACTGATGATTGGTGGACCCTGCTGTACATGCTACCCTGTTTAGTTTGTATTATTATTATTGTGAGTGCTAGAATGGCTGATAAGGCCACTTCTAGCACTGACTTGCACCAGAGTTAACGCAAGTTGAAGACCATGACTTTTTGTCTGCCTAATTCTGGACTAAACCGTTTTATAATGGTAAAGGACCGGTAGATAAGAAATGACGATTTCAGGAAAGAAGCTGGGAGGGAAATAGTACTAAATTGTATCAAGAGACAGCAGATCAAATGGTCTGGACATACGTCAAGACTACCATCAAATAGTGTACCACATAGAACCATGTCGTTTAGACATAATAGAAGCAGAGCTAGGGGCTGACCATGCAAGCAATGGATAGATCTTTCTTCTTCTTCGTTAGTTGTCTCACTGATAGCAGGTTGTAGCCCAATGTCGTGGTTTCCTGTATATGGTATTTTTGGGTGGCTTGGGTGATGGATTTATTCATCTGTTTGCAGGTTTCTCCAACCCCATGTATCCATCTCTTTGTTGGTCTTCCTCTCGCCTTCCTCCCAGATTTTCTGCTGTAAAATGTCTCATATGCAGTGGATATATCGACTATCCAATTCCGTAAATAACCAGTATCTACGTAGCACATTAGCCTCTTCTAAATTCAGTGAAAAAACTACCATCTAACAGCTTCTAGAAACAAGACTACAGGCCTCAATGGAAAGGCAGAGGACACGAGGCAGACTAAGAAAGACCTATATACAGAACTTGACTGACTGGACAGGCCGTAGGCATGCAGCCATGAAGTCTGTCGCATCTGACCGTCAAAGGTGAAGGGAGCTGATCAGACAGTCAACAGAAACTGGTGACCCACCGACAAGCAGTGTTACTGGATCATATAGCACATACCATGGCTGGCACCAAATGCCTCTTCAGAACCTGATGCTAAATGACAGAACAGGAATAGATAATAAAGAGATAGAGCCTATCCGAAATATGGCTCATTGCTTAATCACATTTATCATCATCATCTGCCTTGTCAACTGGCGTAGGCGCTCATGTGTCTCCACAGATCACGATCCCTTGTTTTCCTGGAACAGCTCTCTTGATGATATCCCTCCTTGCTATCGTTTCAGTCCATATAGCATCATCTCTCTTGGTCTGCCTCTACTGATCTTTCCAGTTGTCACGATGTTTTCCCATGTCTCTCTTCTCATTTTGTGGCAACAGAACAGTGTTTGCCTCTTTCTTATTGTTGCATATAGAGATCTATTTTCATTAGCTTCTGTTAAGCAATCGTTGTTAGTTACTCTGGCCGTCCAAGGTATTCGCAACATTCATCTCAAAAACCACTTCTCTATTGCTTCCAAATTCTTCTTAATTTGTTCACTGAAATTGCAAGAATCGCTGCCATACAGCAGAACAGGTTCTGTTTAACATTTTAGCATTAGCCCGGCTGTCTAGCGGAATTGGCTAAACCGGATTTCGCGGAGACCGGGTGACGTACTCCTTGTGGTCCGGGTTCAATCCCGGGGGTAGGCAGGAAAGCCACATTTTCTCCCAGATTTACGGTATTTACAATGGAATCAAGGCCGAAAGGTTGCGATATCCATAATACCGAGCCTAAGGGTTAACAACTCATGGCTTCTGGATACAAAAACAAACAAACAACATTATAGCACTCTCTTTCTGACATTAACTGAGAGCGATTTATTGCATAAGATATTTTTTTTTAATTTCTGAAATGCAGCCTTTGCTTGACCTATTCTGCTTTTAATCTGTGTCACACATTTTCCATCTGATGATATAATATGATTGTTTCCAGATCGGACTACATTGTAATAATACAGCTTGATTTCCGCAGCGCGTGGTTTAGAAAGAAAAACGTACAGGTTTTTTAAGGACAATGGTAACGAGGGGCAGGGGTCGACCAGCATAAAGACAGGCACATCATTTAAGTTAAATATGAAAGTGCAGACGGTGATGAGAGTGGCTTTCTGCAAAGGACATGCTAGATGATGATGATGTTTCTTCAGCAGTCCATCTAAGACAATTTATCTCTGTTATAATAATCTCGCTCTCGTTAGTTTTAGTAATCGACCATATTTGCCACTTGCAGCAAGCTACCATTAGGTTGCCAAAAAATTTCAAAAAATGCAAAACAGATTCGTATTAGTTTTGTCTTTGTAGACTAACAAAACAATCTTCTTCTTTTTTTTTTTTTTTTTAGTGTTTACCTGTTGTAAACTGCGGCGGAAAAGTGTTGGGTACTTATCAACTTCTTAACTTTGGTCTTATTCCAAAACATCCGTTTCACATATCTGGCTTAGTTGTATGCAGACAGATGGCTCCTCGCTCCTTAGGCAGGTGCACTCCGACTTGACAAGAAAATCCATAATTATTCGCCGTTTACGACATGCTTGTTAGGCTAACAGTGCCCCCCCCCCCCCCCCCCCCCCCCCCCCCCCCATATGGTGTCCAAGTACCCACACAGATACGTAAAACAATTAAAGAAAGTCAACTTACACTGAAATAAGTCTAATAAAAAGACAAAGTCTATAGTAGTGTAATGGCTTTTATACCTATTCTAGCCAATCTACTGGGCAAAAACGTAATGGGCACGCCCCTTTTTGTTGACAGAAAGTGTAGCCTACATTCAGCCAATGCAAACATTGTAGGAGTTAAATGGGTTAAGCCAGTGGAAATACTAAATAATATTAAGGTGAAACTCGTTAACACCAAGTCGCTTAAAACGAACATTCAGTTAACATGAACAAAATCGTGGTATAAGCAGGAGTGTGTTATTTATAACAATAAATAATTCCCCGGTTCGCGCACGGTTTTATAACACGAGCCTATCAGTTTTCAGTAACTTTAAATTCCTCTTAACAAGGTTTTACTTGTATTATTATTGTGTGTGTGTGTGTATATATATATATATATATATATATATATATATATATATATATATATATATATATATATATATATATATATATTCAGCACAAAATAATAATAATAATAACAATGTGAAATATAATTTTAAAAAGTAAAATACACACTTAAACAAGGCTTAAACCCCATTTAATTCGCTGGCTTTTTCCGCCACAAGAACATTAGAAGAAAGTTGATCCACGCAATGTTTTTTATGTTTAACTGCGTCCTCTCCCCTGTACAGGTTTACGTAAGTAGATATAAAAAGCAATAAACAGAAACGGTAGCAAACATTCAAAGCGTGTTAAGTAAAAACCTTGTATCGCAATTGTTGACTATTTTATAAACTCCGCAGTCAATGATGGAGGTGGACAACCTTTCAACAGCCGCCTTTACTTCCCTGTAGATTAACTGGTACCGGTGACTTCTTAACGCACGGGATTACCTTATAGCATTTGTCTGGGAGGTTCCTGGGGGTAGGGATTCCATGCTATTCCGTCTATGTCAAGTGACTTGCCATACATAAACATGTCTTTATTCTGAGTGGGTGTCATAAGGTCCCCAGCCCACTGTGGTTCACAGGCGCCACAATGATGTTAGGACGTCTCTGCTTGCTACTCATTTTAGTCCAGTTCTGAATTTGAAGACAAATAAAAAATGTGAGCCCTGGATGCTTGGTTAAGCAGGAGAGGATATAGCCTCTACGATACTATAGCTCCCCAGGTAAAAGGTTGAGGGGTTGATGGTAGGGTGACTTGTGCTGTCATTTTGATTGAAGTGAGGAAGAGGTGTGCAATTCATTGGCCACACTCTCTCGCCCAAGTCCATCTAAGTCCAGTGGCAAGACGAGTTAAGACGTCTGGAGACGAACACTGGTGCAGTGGATGACCAGGGCTTCTTTGGTGCCTTGCCGTGCTCAAGGCTCTCCACAGAACATAAAAGCACATGGGAAAGGAAATAATCGCTGCCATCCTGGACTGAAATTACATCTTCTTTCTTCTTCGTCGCGTTCATCAGCTGTAAAATCTGCCGGAAAATGTGGTTGCTCATCCACTTCTGGACTGCAGTCCTGTTCCAGAACCTGAGTGTTGTGTGTGTATCCGTTTTACAGGTCTGACTCATTTGTATGCAGACTGATGGTTCATTGCCTCTCAGGTAGATGCACTCTGACTTTGAAGGAAGCTCCCACTTAGTCGACTTACGGCATGCTTTTGGGTAGGCGGCGGGTCTATTGTTGTTCATCCTATAACAGGACCCTGAAGCCCACAGGGGGATGAAATTACATTATAACCCTCTGGAAAGTTGAAAGAGGCATTTGTACACGTAGGATACTCATCCTTGAGGTGTTAATCATGTGAAATGCAATGCCGGAGGGGACAACCATCTGCAACAAGTGAAAGCTGGCCCCCTTGGAAATCGAGTAATACCATGAAGAGTCGCAACATAAGCGAAACAGTCCTTGAGGATTTAGATGAATTCCGCAAGCTGGTCTGAGATATTCAGCGTAAACTGTCAATGATTGTGAACGTGGCAGGAGGGATACAGACAACGAAAATAATGTCTACAGATAAAACTGGCTGTCACCTAAAAATAACAATAAATGGTGTAGAAATTGAAAATGTCACACACTTTGAATGTCTAGGCTCTATAATAAATAGCAATTGAGACTGTTTGACAGAAATTAAAAAGAGGATAGCAATATCACTGCAAAGATTAAACATCCTAAAAAGTCTATAGTTAAGCACCAGCAAGGAGATCAAAATTAGAATTTTGAGAGCATGCATCTTCCCTGTAGCAACATACATGCATGGTACCAGAAAGGAGGGGCAGGGGCCGACCAACACGAAGACGGGCACAGGATATAAGTGATTCCTTGAGTATGAAAGTACATGAGGCGGGAGAGCTGGCGAGAGACCGAGTTTTTTTTTTATCTTTAGGCAAACCGTGATGAGAGCGACGTTCTGCAAACACCTGCTTACTCATGATGATGAGGAGGGATAAAGAGACGCTGGCTTTGGTGAGGACACGCGAGAAAACAGGCACTAATATAACTAGAATGTCTTTGCACTTGAACACACATGGACATATGAATCATGGAGAAGGAGGCTAGTGATTAAAGTTAATACACATGTAGAAATCATAGGGCGAGCTGCTTTCGAAAGCAAAGAATTGGACGACTTGACCTGAGTTGTTTGAGGACCTATGCCCAGATGGCTGGGAAAAAAAGGCAAAAGAAAATGAATCAGGGTGTTGAGTAGCACGACGATTGATGCAGGATATAAAAGATATCCTAGGTGTAAAAGTTCACTAAGTAGGTCAGTTGACAAGCGGCCTAGTGACTTTCAGAAGCGTATTAATGAGAGCGACCTTTTGTGAATGATCGGCTACATAATGCTAAGGAGCAGATATATACTCAAACATTCAGGAATTTGTCAAACTATCAGGAAAGCTGAGGTATTTCTGCCATTATTGTTTTCTGAAGAGAATGATGATGGAGCGTACAGTTCAAGGAAAGCGACGCCGAGGAAGACCTCCACGAAAGTGAAATTCAAGACACTAATGATGTTGGGGCTATGAAAGCACACAAAGCTGCAAACTAGCTAGAACGAAAGGCATGCTGTCATGGATCATTGTGACTCTCTGTGAATGCCCTGCCTATCAATGATGATGATGATGAACATATTTAAAAAGAAAGACGCAAAGGGAATACGAAGAGATTCAGACTTAGTTTGATCAGTTCTTATACTTGAGAAAAGAACGCAGATTCTGACTGAAGATTCAATGAGCCTTTCGATGTAGCGCATGATAATGCGGCTATCGTATTCCACAGCTTTAAAGGAAGCATACAAACTATTATCGCTTGTTTTAGGCATCATATGAAAAAAGGAAAAAAGAACATATTGTGACTATTGGGACAAACTGTTGAAAATGAGGCAGGCCAGGAAAACACAAAAAAATTCTTGATAAACTTTTGTAATGGCATGGAGGGGTGTCAACATAGGAACTGATACATGCTGTTAAAGTTCACAGACTGTGGAGAGGCATGATGGCCCACTTAAGTCAGCGAGGCCCTTGATTATGAAGCTTATCATAAGCATGGGAAACTTGGGTTCGAACTCTTGGCTGGATGATAAACCCTTTATTATCTGGCAACAAAAAAAATTCTTACCTGCACAGTTTGTGGCGACTGCATTTACCAGCTTAAATAGTTAGTCGCTCTGATACCTTTGGGTGTATAGGTTTGCCAGAGATATAGAATGAATTCTCTATCAGCAGATTTCTTTCCAGCTTTGTTTAGTCAGGGATTGTCGGATGGTGTCTTCCTAACGAACCCTGGGTGGTTCTGGTAGTCGGGTTCACTGGTTCTTGTCCGTCCCATGCCTACTGTGGTGGATGACTCTCTCCAGTTCTGTATGCTTGTCCAAACCTTCGTAACTGTGTCTGATACACTCGAGTTTGTAGGCCCTAGGTTTCTAGGTAAAAAAGTATTGTCTGACCGAAAAATGAGTCCCTTTTTGCCATTAGGGCCACCTTTCTTAGATACATTATTTCATGGATCTAAAGATGGCTTCTGGTAACAGTTGTCATTGACCCCGTGAACTGGCACCACACCCCTATTTCTCTTCTGCTCGGTTTATGGCCAAAAAATGTCTCCCAGCTGCTGCTTTTTGAGCAGCCAACTCTGACTTAATTAGTTGACCTGCCCCTCCTCAAATCTAAGACAACACTCCCTTCTTTTATCTGACCAACACTGTTATGTAATGCAATAAATAAATGCACGCTGTAAAATACGTTTTTATTACAAGCGTTTTCCTTGGCTCAATCGTTATAAACGCGTTTTGTAATTCAGCGGTGCCGCGTTTAATCACAGCTACAGGCGATTTGGCAGTAGACCGCCTTGCGTTGGTTTCAACAGTGATACCCAGAGCTGACCGTGCATAGTGCTGCGGCAAACTAATAAAACACTTGCTAGGTCAAATCCCACACACACACACACACACACATATATACAATCATCATCTTCAGGTGCTTTGACGACTGGCGTGGGCGATCATGCCTCTCCATTAGCTGCGATCTCCTTCAGCATGTATCAGTTCGTGTGCCGACACACCTCTGTGCCATGCAACAAGACTATCAGGCATCTTCTCTCGTTGTCTTCCTCTATCCCTCCTTCCACAGATCTTTCCAGTGGTCACAACATGTTCTATTTTCCATCTTCTCATAACATGGCCGAAACAATGATGACTGTCTCCTTCTGATGTCTGTGATAACTTGTCTTCGGGCTCCCGCCTCTTTTAAAACCTCTTGGTTGCTCTTTTTATCTGTCCAAGGTAATCTAAGCATTCTTTTGTAAAACCACATCTCTGAGGCCTCTAGAAATTGTTTGGCCTGCCTACCAATTGTCCAGGATTCACAGCCATATGTTAAAACTGGATGTATGTAGCAAGCAAGAATTATTTTTCTAACTCTCAATGACAAGATGTTTTTCATTTTATAAATTGCAGTTTTTGCCTGTCCTATTCTGTTTCTTATCTCAGTTATGCATCTTCCATCTGATGTTATATCCATGTGCCCAGATCCTTAAATTTCTGTACCTCTCCTAAAATAACACCAGCGACTTTTATTATACATTTAGGAATATATCGTTTCTTTGATACCGCCATTACTTCTGTCTTCCCATTATTCAAACTGAGGCCCATTCTTCCACTTTCTAACACCACAATGTCTATCATTTGCTGTAGTTCTTTTTGACTTGTTGCTATCACGACTGTGTCATCAGCATAACGTAAATTGTTTAAATTGTGCCCACTAACCACAATTCCGGGCATATCAATTAAAGATCTCATTATATATTCACTGTATATTGAAAACAAATCAGGTGACAGTACACATTATTGTCCTAAGCCTCTCTTTATGCTTTGAAATGTACCTAAACAGTTGGTAATTCTTATAGCTGCTGTTTGCTGTCAGTACATATTCGTTATTATTCGTAGATCTTTCCCATCAATGTTTTATTTTTCTAACAGTTTGATTACTTCTTCATGCTTCACACAGTCAAATGCTTTTGTATAGTCTATAAAGCACAAGTACAAATCAGTCTTTACTTCTATAGCTCTTTCTGACAATGTCCTTAGGATGTATATGGCATTGTTTGTACCTTTTCCTTTTACAAACCCACATTGTTCATCGCTGATTTCTGGTTTAATTTTGTTTCTTATTCTTTTCATAATTATTCTCAGTAAAATCTTAGTCATGTGACTCATAAGACTTATTGTGCGATGGTCTTCCTATTTTATATTGCCTGGTTTCTTTGGCAGAGCTATAAATATGGATTTTAAAAGGTCATTTGGAATATACCCACTATTATAAATATCATTTAAAAGTTTAGTTATTATTTCAATTCCAAAATCTCCCAACGCTTCGATTTTTTTCCAGTGAGATGTTGTCTGGCCCGGGTACTTTTCCTTTCTTCATATGATGTATTGCATCCTCAACTTCTGCAGTCCAAATTGGTGGACCGTCATTGTTGGTCTGCAGTTCTACATCAGGTCTATTATCATCATACAATTCCCCTATATACTCTGTCCATCTGTTAATTATATTACTATGTCCCACTAATAAGTCACCATCTTTTGATTTCAAACATCCAGTGCTGTTACGTGTCATCTTTCCTGTTAACATATTTATCTGTTGGTACATGTAATGTGAAGCGTCCGTGGCTAAGGCGTTGCGAGTCCGACTCGTAAGCCAGCATACCGCGATCGAAACCCACTGCAGGCTGCCTGGATTTTTGTCGTGGTATGGGACGTCGCAGGTCGACCCAGCCTAAAATGGGTACCAGGATGGGCTGTCCTGGGAAAGTAAAGATAGCCGGCGTAATGCTGACCACATTACCCACAGAGTGCTGATGGTCTGTAAAAATATGGGACGCTCTGCCCATATGCCCAATGCGCCGAAAGGTGTGAAAAGGGAACTTTACTTTTTTTTTTTTTTACATGTAATGTGAGTCTTTTCTGTGATTTTTCCCCAATCTCTGTACACATTTGATTCAGCCAGGCTTCTTTAGCCACTTTGCATGTGTTCACTATTTCTTTTTGTATTCTGGAGTATTCTTCTTTATCATTCATGATGCTCCATACCCGATGAGGTGATTCCACTGAAATCCCCATTCACGTCGTTATCTGAATTCCTATTATTTTGAGGCATGATTTACTTGGGATAGTGCAGCGGGGGTTTCCCCTTGCCTTCCGCCGGTTTGTATATGGTTTGACTCCAATAGCCTTTGTCTAAAGAGACTTACCCTGCAAGGCAGCAGGGGGGAGAGGTTATGGCGCCTCTTACCCGCCGATGGCTATGTCGTAGAGTTTTGAGGTATTTTATAGAGTTGGCTGTCCCACCAACTAATTCGCCTCCTCTCAATGACCATCACCTGTTTTGGTCCACGGCCACTTATTCAATATATTCGTGGCTAACCTCTATATCTAGAGGCCTTCCCACCATCCGTCACCTAGTGGTCGCGCCTAGTAGTAGGACAGGCTCCTCCTCTAGGCAAAACACAAACCCACACAAAATTTGCTGGGGGTTGATTCTGCAGCGTACTGTAAGGACACTAACACACTTATGTTTTCCTTTAAGGGGAGACAATTGTGAAGGCAGATTTGTCTAAACATAGCGTAACATCTTGAAGATAATTTGGTAGGTTTAATGTGTGTTTCAATTGCTTTTACTTGATTGGTCCTATTTGAATTTTACGATTATTGCTAAATTTGCCTTTTGTTTTAATTGTTTATATTGTTATAGTAATTATCGATATATGTAATATTATGTTATTGATTATAGTAGTATTATAGAAAGATCACTGGTCGAAGAGGCAGAGTCAGACCAAAATAAATAATCGTGGATAGTTTAAGACAGTGGTATAGAGGAATCTATATAATTAGTAGAATTCTTCTCCTTCGCGTTCGCCAGCTGTAAACTGTAAAGTTCTTGCTGTTCATGCACTTCTGGACTGCAGTCCTGCTCCCGAACCTGAGTGTTGCGTGTGTATCCGTTTTACAGATCTGACTCATTTGTAAGCAGGCTGCTGGTTCCTTGCCTCTCAAGCAGATACACTCCGACTTCGAAGGAAGCTACCAATTAGTCGACTCTTATGACATGCTTTTTGGGTAGGCAGTGGCTCTATTCTTGTTTCCCCTATAACAGGACCCTGGAACCCACACGGGGAAGCATCAGGAGAATTGATCCAGAATACGAAAGAACGAGAGCTGTGGAAAATAATGCACGCTGGCAAGGTGCTTGATGATGAAAGAAATGCTTAAGAAGAGAACGTCTATAATGGTTAGAGGGACCACTTAGCCCCTTTGCAAATTTTGTAAGGGGAAGGTAGAAAAGAGAGTCGTTATCAAAAGTAAAACCTGACTGGTGTACTGTCTTCATTGCAGACCTTTCTCTCAACGATTTGCCTGTTACTGTCGGCTCTGTGGCTAAGTCGATGCGAACGCTTCGTAATGCCGGGATGCCGGGTTCGATCCCAACTGCGGGTCATGTGCCTTGCGTTGGTTTCAACAGTGGTGTCAAGAAAGCAGACCGTCCAGAAAGCAATGGCAAACTACTGGACGTAAATTTGTCTAAAAAAACCACACACCAGCTGTTGGGGTTGGTTCTGCAACGTCTTGTAAAGGATACGCAATTAACCAACCAATGCCTGTTTCTACGGAACAGTGTCTTATTCTCCCACCCCTCACCCACCCCTTTATTTCCTCCTTGCCCCATACCCCACAC
>CAJHNH020000818.1:10000-37500 GCA_905116865.2 Candidula unifasciata | reverse complement strand
AATGTCGTGTAGTATAGAACATCGGCACTCTTGTAATTTGAGGGAAGACAACGTGACACCCCTCGGACGTAGAAGAGTTTGACAAAGCATGAGTGAAAGGTCAGGTAGTGTGTAGATGTGCCGATAAACGTGAACAGGACCCAGCTATGCTAAACAGGACCGGTTAAGACATTGTCACGTGATGTGTTTTGTTTCTCTTCTTTCAAATTTGACCAGAGTCTGCATCACTCAAAAGCAGCACCAATGTTGGGTTGGTGACTCCTACATTGCTTTGTTGGGGATTGTCCCCAGATCAGCAAAACCAGCCGACGCCGCCCTCAGGATGAGGCAGCTCAATCATCTGGCCACAACATAAATCACGCAGTTAATACACAAGCTAGCCAGACGCTTTCACTAATCTTTATTCCTACCAGCCTGGCTGGATCTGAGTTTCTTCTCTGTCAACAAAACATAAGTACTCATTACCAGCACTAGCAAAGCAAATTAATTCTAAAGGAAAAAAAAATATATATAATAAGTTGATAGATCTATTTCTTTCTAATGAATTAAATGAAATGCAATTATGCAAAAGAGAAGTATAGCTCTAAGTGAATGAATGAATGAAAGATGTTCAATTTCACCAGAACATCACACCGAGTGATAAACACATGTTGACACAAATCGACACCATTCGGATGAAGATCATCCTGGGACTCACAGAACATGTTGAGAAAGGTGGAGACAGCTTTAGAGGTCCTGGGTAGTTAGGGACTTTTTTGCATACTACAGGTGATGTCGGTGTACTGGGAAAGGTACAGGCAGATAGTCTGGCTGGTTCAGCACAACTTGGTGGTGAACTGATGCTTGACAAGTTAAATCTTGTAAGGGTCCCATGTGAGTGAATAAACAGTGCGTGGCAGAGATGGATCATTATGGTCATGGTCTGATGAGAATAGCACTGCAAGCAGCGACCAGGGGATCTGGCCTACGATCGAGAAAGGTGAGAGTGATATGCAGTAAGACAGATACTGGTACTATCGGAATAGGAACTCTGCTCTATGAAGATAAGGACGGAGCGCTTAAAAGAATGTCATGAGAGATGTGATATCAATTCCTAATTAAACATTATACAGAATGCATTTGAAATACACATTAACTAAAAATACAAATTTCTAAAAACATGCAAGAAATTAATTCAACACGTTTTTATTTATTTTCACGAAAGGTGTTTAATAAAATTAATACAGCAATACAACACAGATTTCAGGGCAAAAACAACATCAAGTTAAATTCACATTGTTTCAACAGACACATTATTCGTGAATATATTAAACCTATCTGCGCCATCTACACATCGGAGATTCGCTTCATTGAATATGTGCAGTAACTGCTTTCTTTGGGAATACTACTCGTACAATGAGGACGTTCCTACCTCTTCCACGGTGAGATTCTCTTCAAAACCACCTTTGGTGACAGTCGAATCCTGGTACGTGGAAAATTGTGAAACGTGCTCACTGACCTCATAGTAACTGAGAAGCGCTGATAACTAAAAAACTACGCGACAAAAAAAAATTAAATAATGTGAGGGACAACAGCCCGACAACACCCACACCAAACAGCACAATCTAAGGGCAGCTGGAAGGGTGGCTGATAATTGTTTTTTAGGCCTGAAATCCCCACTCCCAGCTTGTGCTTAGATAGATAGATAGATTGATTGATTGATTGATTGATTGATTGATTGACGTGCATCCTCTTCGAGACATCGCACTGAGCGATAAATACCCGATGATACTATGTGCACCCATTCGGATGAGGATCACTCGGGGACCGGTCCCAGAAACCACGTTCGGCCGTTAGGTTGGATTATATTAGGGCCTGGGAGTCGCCGTGGCATAGCGGCTAGACCCTAGCGTGCGGATCGGAAGGTGGTGGGTTTATTCCCTGGCAGAGCCGCTATTTGTAAAAAAAATGACCTTGACTGGCAGGTCGACGCATGCTTAAGTAGGTAACGGATGCAGTCCCGTGGAGTAGAGGCGGCCAGCGTGATGCAAACCACAACACCCATCTTGTGCCGATTGGTCTATAAAAATATGGGTCTAGCCCTATATGTTCTATACGCCTAATTCGTGGAAAATTGACCTTTTTTAACTTTTATATTAGGGCCTCTGGCAACACCCGGAGTGGGGCTTCAAAATAATGACAAATTGCGTCCCATATTGGGAAAGTGACGGTCTGGCAACTTTTCAGTTCAGCCATGTGCACACCCTTCCGGCAGAACATGTAAATGGTTCTCTTTAAAGTATTTGTCTATGTGCACACCCTTCCGGCAGAACATGCAAATAGTTCTCTTTAAAGTATTTGTCTATGTGCACACCCTTCCGGCAGAACATGTAAATAGTTCTCTTTAAAGTATTTGTCTATACATTTCCAAAAAATTTCAGAAGAAAATAAATTAATTATATTTTTGTTGCATTTCGGCACATAAAATTAATTACAATATATTTAACAGAAATAAATAGACTGCTCATCGAGATAATCGAATTCTTGTACGTCAAAAAAGTGTGTAAGTAAGTTGTACCACACTATGACATCACACAAGCGATAAACATCCGGTGACACAAAGTGCTACTATGCGGATGGGGTCTATGGAGAGGTCTCGGAAGCCCCGTTCAGCCGTTAGGCCATATTTAAGGCTCGGCTATGTTTAGGGACCCCGGCAAAAACCAGGATGGGGTCTTAAAATAACAAACAATTAGATCCCATAGGCGGACGACCTACATTGATACTAATTGCTTACTAATTTTGCAGTAACTAAAAGCATATGTAATCAAAAAATGCATTATAAAAGGTGCTAACAATTTATAATATAATAAGAAAAAAATTTTTTATTACTGTCATCAGGAAATGCTTTCAAAAGAATGGATTGCATAAAAACAAAAGTGTGTTATTGAAAGTTACAGGAGGCAATGACAATTGCTAGAGAACATCATAACGATGTATCACACAAGCCAAAGGGAAGTAAGAACACAAAAAGGCATTAAAAGATATGTTTGTTTAAAAATCAGTCCATGTGTAAGACAGAGCTGTGCGTTATCTCCCCTTGGTTAAACATGTTTGTAATATAGACAGATCCCCTTGTTGGTTCCAGGGCCCCACTATGGGGACAACAGAAACAGATCCCACTGCCTCCTCCCCCCCCCCCCCCCCCAAAAAAAAAAAAAAGAGGTGGACGAACAACGAGAACTTTGCGCTGGATTTTACAGCCGGTGAACGCGAAGAAACAGATGTAAATTGAATATATAAAGAAGCTAATTCTAATACAAACGATAAAGATCATTAAAATGAAGAACAGACACAATGAAGACGATATATCGCAAGAACACTAAACAGGTCAAGCGCACCATGCAAAGTAAATGCAACATGAGGATTAATGAAAACAAAACCGAAAAAATGGAAGTCAGTAGAACCCCTGGCCCACAACACATACAACTGAATAGTTCTGGCATAGGACAAGCTAAGTAATGAAATATCTAGGAAGTGTGATGGCATGATTGACTAAGAAATAGAAACCACGTGTCAAAAAGCAAGTGCACTTAGAAACGGGTTTTCACCATTATTAGGACATGAAAAAATAAATATAAGTAAAAAAAAAAAAATGTTATCAACATAATTATTGAAACACATAACTACCAGTGACAAATATGGATATTATCTACGACCTATATAGGCAAAATCACTACTTGTGAAATGAGATACAAGAAAAAGACGTCAACCAACATATCCGAGATAAGATAAATAATGATGCTTTCAGGCTTTCCAGTCACATGTACACACAATTTAAAATCGGCGAATTAGCCATCTGCACCAGGGGACTGGCACTAGAGACACCTAATCATGTCCTCTTAGACTTTCATAAATACAACATATCAAAGCAAAACTTTTGGCCAAGAGAAACGTCGGTGCAAGTCAAACTTTACGGGCCGCTGTGTAATTACAACAGACAGTGAATTTCATACAAGAGACAACATTGCAGATATAGATAATCTATTTCAAGCGAACGAAAGAAGAAAAAGATTCTATCAAACGAATTGTGGGAACGACTCTTGTTACTAGATTTATCGATAAACAACAGATAAAGTAGGGTAGTCATATCGCTAGAAAGCAACAAGATCAAATACCATCACAGCACTACTTCCTAGAAAATCACACGTAAGATCAATAGGAGGGCAACAAAAACTATTGATCGCCGACATCAAGGAAACTTTACACCTTCACGGCATAACACTAGCCAGTGTCAGTCAGTAAGCACTGGATCGCAAATAATTCCACACCAACAAACTTAACAGCATGAGTTGTGTATTATAATTATTATTTTTGTACACTTGAAAAAATGTGTTAAAACTTTTTGACCCCCCCCCCCCCCCCCCCCCCCCCCCTCACTTCCCATTAATTTCGTCATTTTCGCCTTTTAAAAATTAAAGGGAGTCCAAGGCTACCCATCTCCCATGGTTTCTTTGTGTCGGCGGGCATGGCAAAAGTCGCATAAACGTTTGTTCATATGTTTGACGAGAATGTAGCCAGAATTAATCCTTAGAAACCTCGAAAAAAAAATTTTTTTAAACAATACAGCTCTGGGAGTTGCACTCTCGTGTAGGTGACCCAGGTTTGATCCTCGGTAAGAGTTGTGACATTTAATTCTGTAAAAATCCCAGCCTACTTAGTTTGCGACCATTGCACCAGCCATGCGACCTTTCATCCTCAGGCTAACCCACACTTCCTGTTTCCCTTCGATATCGTATCCTCTCGACCCAGTACGTCAGATTTCAGCAAACCCCCTTTTAGTAGCCTTTTATGATATAATTGTTGATGAAAGATGCCGAGGCCGACCTCTGCTACTATAGAGAGATCAGTGCAAGTGGGACATGAATGATACAGGTATTGAGGTGGACCCGTGGGAACAAATACCATGGACCGTGTTGTGTGGAGCGGAAACAACAGGAAGGGAATGAGAAAAAAAGGAAGAATCGAACGCAGTCAGGATGACAGCGGATCGTCTGATAAGAAAAAGGCTAAACACAAATGTTGACAATGGTCCTGAAATCCCATGCTATAATTGTGGAAGACTTTTCTTTACGCAGGCGGGTCACAAGGCAATGGATACTGTCCATTATGGAGTGGTAGAAAATGAGAGAGGAGATGTATTGGCAGGGAAATGTGAGACAAAAGAGCAGCAGGAAATACCAGTTACATACCAACAAAGAAAAGGATCATTAATGGATTAGAAAACCACAAGTACAAGCACAAGAAGACTACTCTGTTATTGACCGATCAAAACAAGTCATTATCCTTTGCCTCAGGACTGGACTTAACCGATTACACAACAACCGATAACACAATCACATGTACACGAAAAGCGAAGTAGGTGTATCAGCCATGTACACATGTGAAAAGTTGCCCTAGAGAGCAGATTACGTACTTCAGGACTGCAGCGATTATGACAAACTAGGCAACAATTCTGACTACAAAGAACAACGGAACGACAAAAAAAAATGACAATGAAATTTCAGCGAGAGACAAAACTGTTGATTTCAACCACTTATTTCAGGCGAACGAAGGGAGAAGGTCTAGTCCTACAGGTACAATGAGCATAAAGGGGTGGAAAAGGGTTCTTTACTTTACTTACTTTTACTTACTAAATGCCAGCTGGCCTAAACACAAAATCAGAAGTTCGACAACCAGTCCAGGTTTTTTTCCATACCGTGTCATGGATTCAGGTTATAAGCAAATGATTATTTGGTTTGGTGTTGTTTTCATAATTGCATGTACGCGCACCAATGTGCCTTTGGCGTAGGCTCTGTGGCTTATATAACAATTGTCAGCTATTTGGCAGCAGACCGCCTTGGGCTGGTTTTAACAGTGGTATCGAGACCCTACCGTTTGGAAGCAATGGTACACTTCTGAACGTTGAATTACCTAGTGAAATAATAAACAGCCAAAACATGCTGGAGTTGGTTCTGCAACGTCCTGTAAAGAACGCACAACTAACTCTGAAAAAAAAAGCATTTGGACATTGGTGTTGGGGGAAAACCAGAGAGAGAATGAATTGAAAAAGAATAATAGTAACGATTTGTCTACGACCAATGCTGGATTTAGGCATAAGCTTAATAAGCTACAGCTTACGACCTCACAGTCAACAGGGGCCTCAAGAAATGTATATATCAAGAAATATGTCAATTGTCTCTTTTTGCAAACAAGGAAGATGCATCTCGAATTATTTGGTGCCAACCGTAGACTAATGAGATTTGTGGAATCGGCTGCGATAAACAGGTTTAGTCCAGAATTATGCAGATGGAAGGACATGCTCTTCACCCTGCGTTTACCCTTGCGAAAGAGACAGTTTTAATATGCAGTCGATTTTCTGTTTCAGATCGAAAGATTCATTTTTGTGCTTCATTTTAGTCAATTATGACTGTGGTTTGCACCCGACTAGATATAGCATAACATATCAGACAATAAATTGTGCAATCCATTGTTTGTGTCTTTGTTCAAATACACAACAGGAAAACACCGCTTTGAATGTCTCTTTCTTTTAAATTTCTTTGAGTAATTATATTTTAATTTGAAGTCTTTCCAGATCCTCTGTAGTTGTTTTATGTTTGTTTACATAAAATACGGCCTATTTTTCTGTATACTTCTAAGTCCAGGAACTGGATTCAATTTCCTAGCTGCCTCTTTATTGTCCACGTGTCTGCCCATGCAACGGGAATGCGTACAATAACATTTTAATATTCTCCTTTATCCAAAATTGCTACTTAAGAAAGAGAACTTCAAGACCACATAAATGATTGAAACTAAGCCTGTTTGGAGCTTAACATGAAAATTAACGCCAACAGCACAGAGGTCATGACAAAAGCCTAAACTGACACAACAATAAATATCCAACCTACAGAACACCAGCGGAAGCAAACCAGGAACTTCAAAAATCTAGGAAGCATAATATCATCAGCTGGCAAACCAGAAGACGAGATCGATGACAAGTGTAACACTGTAAACCAATGTATCGGGTTAATGGCACCAACAGTAACCACCATGTGGCAGAAAAAAACGAAAATAGCACTCTATGACACACTCTTGCCAACCCTCTGCTAGAAATGCCAGACCCAGACAATGACAGGGAAAGAAAAAAGAGAAACAAAAAATTACAACTGAAAAACAGATTTGTGCAAAGGGCTTTTAATATAACAAAAAGATATAAAATCAGAAATGATGAAATCCGAAGGAGACTGGTGGGGTGGGGGGGGGGGGGGGGGAGAGAGTGGGGGTAGCGGCAGCTCTGAGTTTATTAGAAAACAACAAGTGAAATGGTTTGGCCATATAACGGGGATGCTAACAAACAGTATACCACAGCCAGCAATGATGTACAGACTAAACGGAAAGAGAAGCTAAGACCCACCAGGCAAATCATGGACAGATTAACAGAATAACAGACTCCCCATGAATACGCATTTAGGAAGCACACAGACAAACACTTTGCCAAAAATAACACTTCACTTCGACACTGCAAGTACCAGAGGATCACGCCAAGATGAGATGAGATGATGATAAAAGACAATTGTTTCGGCCGTGACAGAACAGGTCTCTTAAACCTAGATACTTTTACGACCGTTAGGATGTCCATTTAGAATAGCAAAGCTTCGAGTCTACACTTTCTGAACCTTGTTATAAAAAGGAATGAGTTGATTTGACCGATATCACATCACTCAGGGCATTCCCATAGGCGTTCTGACCACACTTGCAGCAGCCAACACATAGTTCTAATTGGGACAGGAGAAGTAACGGTCTAATTGTATGTATGTCTAATAATTCCTCTGAATGTTGAGGGTCGGCCATTTATCTTTTTACTTATTATTATACAGGTATGAAAATTAGTAACTTCAAGAACATGATGATAACTGGTAATAGTAGCGGGAAAAGAGCAACTGGGAGAAAGAGATAAAAATATTGACTAGCTTGCAGAGGCCGGACAAGAGCACTGACCTTATCCCCGAATCTGGTGACATTTCGAAAAACCAACCATGACCAATTATTCGCATTAGTAGGGAACGTAAGGATGATGACGGTGGTGATGATAATAGTGGTGGTGATGATGATGATAATGATAATTATGATGATGGTTGTAGTGATGATTGTTGTAGCGATGGTGACCATCATGATGGTGATGTTAATATGATGAATATTATGATGATGATAATGATGATGATCATCATGGTGGTGGTAGTGGTGGTGAGGATGATGGTAGTGATCATGATTCTGGTGATGATGATAGTGATGAGATGGTGGTGATGATAACGATGGTGGTGGTGGTGATGGATATAATGATGGTTGTGGTGATGATGACAATGATAATCAGGATGATGACCATTATGATGGTGATGATGATGACGGTAAAGGTTGGTGTTGATGTTGATGATGATGATGATGATAATGATTAAAGGGATCATTTCAAAACTCTACACATGATTAACAATTTCTTTAAAAGCTTTCCTAATTTCCCGTCTAGAAGTTGCATAGTTCCGATGTGTTAATGTATTGATAGGCAGCCCAGAAATATCCTTCGCGGATGGAGCAATAACTTACAACATTGTCTTTTCTCTTGTTCTCTTTGCTGCAATGAGCCGGGGACTTTCTCTGTTTTTATCGCACGTCCTGCTAAATAAAAGACATTTAACGAAAGTTTATGTCTAGTTATGGCCATAGCAATACAAAGATTAACAGCATTACAAATCTATGGTTAAGCGCCAGCAAGGAAATCAAAGTTGAAATTTTGAGAGCATGCATCTTCCCTGTAGCAACATACAGATGTGAGTCGTGGACTATCTCTTAGTCACTGAGAATGACAAAGAGTGGCTTTAGAGCTGAAAGGCCATAGAAATATTTACAGAACTCATGAACAGAGGAGAAGAAATACTAATGTTTTAAAAGATCAAAACATCAAGGAAAATTGACTAATAAACAGCATCTATTCTCGGAAGCTGAACTATTTTCGACTCATCAAGCCTAATGGTGGACTTGAAAATAATAGCAGAAAGCATGATACCAGGAAGGGGAAGCAGGGGTAGACCAGGACGAAGATGGGAACACTCTTTAACGTCTTAGAAAGAATTTGAACTGTCGCCTTAGAAAAATCATCATGGAACAGTTAGCATCCGAGGACGAAATATAACACATTAAAGTATACCTGCTTGATGAAACATCGTCCAATTATGGCATGGAAATAAACGTGGCAAAGCCTGGGGTAACAAAACAAATATATATGGTCAACATATGGTCAAAAATATGAACAAGTCGACCATTTCCAATATTGAAGATCCTTGTTAGGATACCTAGGGTCAAGACTGAAAATCACGTATAGCATTGCACAGACAACACCAGTCCTTGTCAAACAGTAAATATTATGAATATCCAAAATCATTTATTATAAAACTGAACTTCGATTGCTCAGAGCGCTAGCTATTATTACGTATATATATGGCTGTAAAACATAGACCTTCACATATGGACTCGAAGAAAAGATACTAGAACTGGAAATGTGATCTTTTAGAAAAATTACTGGAATTCATACAGAGACCACATCACACATGACAAGGTGTGGCGCGGTAATTTATGTCACAGGCGTGAGGGGAAGTTAAGTCCAACATGATGTGTATAAGGAGATACTCCGTACGTCACTCGGGCGCCAGTCCTTCACTGTTCTGGTTTTACGGAACCTCACGCAAGACCCCTGCAGCACGTCCTCGTCGTGCGCCACGGATAAAAAATGAGCATTAACAGAGATGTCAGGGGATCTCGGAGTTTGGCGGCCCCCAGAGGTGATGTGTCCTTGTGGCTCTCATCAGCCCGCCCCCAAACGCTTCGGTGAAAATGGTTATCAAAACTCATTAGGAACATGAGTATGCTTGCCAAATGTACAGCTAAAAATCACAACCCTTGGTTAAAAGAATGCGGAGTGAAGAGAACATTGTTCGCTGTACATCCTCTGTTAACCCTCAGTGTCGTCGTCACCGCGCTGAGGTACACCACAACAGCAACCATCTATAGGCTGGCCATCCATGTACATCCTCGGTTAACCCTCAGTGTCGTCGTCACCGCGCTGAGGTACACCACAACAGCAACCATCCATAGGCTGGCCATCCATGTACATCCTCGCGTAACCCTCAGTGTCGTCGTCACCGCGCTGAGGTACACCACAACAGCAACAGCCCATTGGCCGGCTAAGCCTAAATTTCCGACAAAACTAGATCCTACGGCACACGAGTAAGCTCAAAATCTGACCACCACAATTTGTATTGAACGGAAAAAGACCAAATGCCCACACCCAAAGACCCCACTCGCCCGAGTGTTGGGACCAAACTGATAACGATATGCCTGACGCAGGATGTAAAATTCTGTCGGGCCAACGGCTCGTTAAAGAAATCTAACGTGCGAGAAAAAAGAATGTACCTATTCGTGTGGTCACAAAAGTCCAAAACCCACGGGCTGCTCCCCGCTGACTTCCAGAGGGCGCAGCTCTTGTCGAGCGGGAAGCCTAATACAGTTGTGAGGTTAAGCAGGCATGTGCAGGACGTGACGATTCCTTGGGTGAGCCCAGAACCAGAGCGCCATGTGCCGGCTCTGCATACATGGAAGCCCCCTTGGATGGCGGGGAATGCCCATGATCTGCCCCTGCCTTCCCTTGAGGACTAACCGCTCCACGGGGGCTGCCCCAAAGGGGTACTCCGGGGGCAATACCTGCGGAGCAGGAGACAAAGTGGACTCCACACAAATCAGGCAACGTCTCGACCCACACAAAACAATGGCCACAGTCAACCTAGAAATAGGCCTGACGTCTTCCTTCGAAGTCGGAGCACAGCTGCCCATGAGGCAGGGAACATTAAAACGGTTGTACACGCAAAAATCAGGTCCGGGTGAAAGCCAAAAGTCCAAGCGGACGATTAACCGGGACCTTCCGCCGGAATTCACAGCCGGTGAACGATAAAAAAAAAACATGACAAGGTTGGTCGTGTAATTTACCCAGAAGATTTGTAATTTTGAGCCTCCTAATTACAGTGAAAAAGTGGAAAATGCAGTGGCGTGAACATGTAATAGGACATTATGGCCTCTCAAAAACATAACAACAGGGCTCAGTAGAGGGAAAAAGGAGTAGAGGCAGACAAAGAAAGATTGAATACATAAATTGACCGACTGCACAGGTCTTTGGCAGGCAACCACCAAGTCAATCGCATCTGGTCGTCAAGGTGGAGGTAGACGATCAGTCAGTTGCAATCAACGACCCAGCGACACGCAGTGTTACGGGATAATGATGACAACCTACTGTTCCCGTTTGTGCGGTGTAGCCAGTGTGGGTTTTACAGCCTGTGCATTTAAGGCCGCATGAGTAGCGCACTCGCCATCAACTGTACAAGCTGGAATTTTTTTTTTTTTTTTTAATATTTTATCCCCGACAGAAAGAAAAATATGTCCAAACTTTATCAAATATTCTTTTCCTTCTGCTTCTGCTTTTCCAAAGTGCGAATCTCGTACAACTGTCTTCAACCATAGAATATTTATATCTAAACCACCCACTGTTGGAAACAAACCCCACCGGTAAATGTCAATGGTTGTATTGTGAACCCATTTCACTAACCTCAGAAGGCTGCACATACATCCTATTTGAAGTATACACAACGTAACATAAATTACAGATGACTACACGGTGTGGTAACTGAATAACGAGACTAATTGTAGTATCATTTTATCCACATTTTATCCTAATAAACCTTTCTCATCAACTCTACTGTTTCAAAGGTACTTTTTCCGAGACTAAAACAATAACTAATTAATGTTCACCATTGGCTCCTTACGCAACAACGCAACTCACTATTTAAACAAAATGGCAGGTAACTTATCGTCTGCCTACTGGGTTGGTTGCAATTTTGCCTGATCAATGATGAATATTGCTTGTTTGACTGACATGTTTTGCATTATGAACGACGCTTTTTTTTTTTTTTTAGCCATAATAAAATCAGTCTCGTAATATCTGACTGTGTTTCCAATATCATAGATCGAATCAAGCCTAGTTAGTACTTGTGGGCGCTGAGCTAAACATTAATTTAGGAACTACCCTTTTACTCAAACCAAGTGTTTCCCATTTCAGTACAATTTTTGTGATTCTTTGCCTTCGTCATCTATGAATGCGCATAATGTATCAATCATCATCGTCATCACCATCATCATCATCATCATCGTCGTTTCTTTTTCTTTTTCTTCGTCTCAGCCTCATCTTCTACCGCTTCAGGTGTCGAAGGGGATACAAGGTTTTGTTTCTCACTCTTCTGACCACCATAAACACGTAGTGCTTATGAAGAACTTTTTTGATGATATATATCCATATTCTTCTTGGTCAGCCTCGAGCTCTACATCCTTCTCCTCTTTTGATATATGCCTTGCATGGTATGGTATCACAAGAGCTTCTCTTCAAGTGAGAAAACCATTTGATTTGGTGTCTTTATATGTAATTTAGAATTGGTTCTATGCCGACCTGTTCTCTTATAATCTCATTCCTGATCTTTTCTTTAGACTATGTCGGCGTAGTGGGTAAGGAACAGACAGACAGATTGGCTGGATCTACACCACTGGGTGGTGAATTAATACATGACAAGGTAGATGTGGTCAAGGCCCGTTGGGAACACGCAACGGAATCAGTACAGAAAGAAGATTATTACGGCCTGGAGAGAATGAGTCACCAGAGGGTCTGGCCGGCTCACTACCCTCAGGGGATAGGCAAGACGGATATATATAACCAGATTATGACCGGTACCATCAGTATTGGAATTCTGCGCTGGCTGCTAAAAATGGGGACGGAGCTCGCACAGGAATGGCTCGGGTGCTGTGATGTCAATTATTGACTCAAATTAACTCAACTCATTCCTAATTGTTTATCTTCTGGTTACTCCAGCAGCCTGTCTCCGACAGCTCATTTCCATGTTTACTAATTTTCTTGTATGGTTTGCAATGAGAAACCACATCCGGCATTGCTAACATACAGTGGGAATAAGAATGCTTGGTATGAAATGTTTCTTTGTGCTGATCTAGCCTGTCTTAGGCTGTAAGAGCGGGAGGGGGGTGGGGGGCTTGCCGTTCTAATACTTGGTTTGTCAATCAACATCTTTCTATAATTTTTGATGCAAGTGATTTTTGTAGGCACATCTTTAATCGATTCTTTCAAGGAACACTGTTTATTTCTGATATAATATCAGCATCATCATCATCATCATCATCATCAGGTGCCTTGCCGACTGGCGTGGGCGATCATGCCTCTCCATAATTTACGATCTCCTGCAACATGTATCAGTTCGTGTGCCGACACACCTCCATGCCATGCAACAAGACTGTCAAAAATCTTCTCTCGTTGTCTTCCTCTATCCCTCCTTCCACAGATCTTTCCAGTGGTCACAACATGTTCTGATTTCCCTCCTCTCCTAACATGGCAGAAAAATGATGACTGTCTCCTTCTGATGTCTGTGATAAGTTGTCTTCGGGCTCCCGCCTCTTCAAAACCTCTTGGTTGCTCTTTTTGGCAGTCCAAGGTATTTTAAGCATTCTTCTGTAAAACCACATCTCTGAGGCTCCAAGAAATTGTTTGGCCTGCCTACCGATTGTCCAGGATTCACAGACATATGTTGAAACTGGATGTATGTAGCAAGCAAGAATTCTCTTTTTAACGCTCACTGACAAATATATACTGCACGAGATTTCTAATATATCAGGATCCAAACCCACGACCAGCCGCTTCATAAGGGGCCCCCAATCTATATATATATATATATATATATATATATATATATATATATATATATATATATATATATATATTTACATAAACCCCTACTTTAATTTTCCCAAACTATTGTTTATACGCAGCCATCATGCTAAGCCGAAGCAACAGATTATAAACAGCAGAAACATCATGTGAAAACTGCTAACAGTGCCAGACTCGGACATTTTCAAATGCTAACCTATGTAAAAATAAGACTTGTCAAATGAGATGCACGAGAAAAGCCGCTAACTTAATTATTTGAGACAAAGTTAAAATGAAATTAACAGACAAACTGTGGGAAAAACAACGTGTAGTAAAAACAATGGGGGACAAAACAATATCAAATGGTTTGGTCATATACCTGTAATATCAACGCGGACGCTACAAGGAAAAACATTTGATGTGAAAGTAAGAGGTCGCCCTAGTGGAAGATGATCTGGTGTCATTAAAGACCGTCTACATATACGCGTAATAACTACATCCGTTGCTGTCCATCAGGTAATGGATCGCAAACTGTTCCTCCCCACGTCAGAAGTATAAAATGTGTGATTTTGATTGTTTACAATTATAACCTTTATTATTCTTGAATTAAATTTGACGCTAGTGGCACATAGGGTACATAATGTTAGACACAATTAAGACCATTTAGTACTGAAGCAGAATTGAGCTACCTGCTTGTAATTCCCGTAATATGACGTTGAGCCCATTTTCCCTCAATGGCATAAGCATGTTACGTGCGTTCTTTTTGGCTATTTTGGATGAATGTTACTGATGCATGATAGGGCAGGCGTGGTTAGTGCGTTGTGGAAGTACATGTACAGCTCGGAGGAGCAGATAGATCAACTCAGTCTGATGAGACTGATGCATGATAGGGCACATGTACAGCTCGGAGGAGCAGATAGATCAACTCAGTCTGATGAGACTGATGCATGATAGAGCACATGTACAGCTCGGAGGAGCAGATAGATCAACTCAGTCTGATGAGACTGATGCATGATAGGGCACATGTACAGATCAGAGGAGCAGATAGATCAACTCAGTCTGGTGAGACTGATGCATGATAGGGCACATGTACAGCTCGGAGGAGCAGATAGATCAACTCAGTCTGGTGAGACTGATGCATGATAGGGCACATGTACAGCTCGGAGGAGCAGACAGATCAACTCAGTCTGGTGAGACTGATGCAGGTGCAGTGACGACAGAATCTGGCAGATGCTCGAGAGGACAGGCAAGACGGACCTTTGATCAAAATGCTACTGGCACCATTAGATTCGACACTCTCCGTTGGCTTCTGAAGCTGGTGGGCGGGGGTGGGGGAAGGGGCGGAGTGCGGTGATGTCAGTTGTTAAATCAAATCAAATTGGAGACCTAGCCTGAGAGTAAACGTGTGCAACGTGTGACAGGTACCAGTTATTATGTGCTACAATGCTAGCTGCGCACGCATATTCTCAACAGTAACGCGACGAGGACAAAAATATCACGTGATATCATCTTCAGTGTAATCGTTACGTGCTAACTCTTATATACATAATTTAATACAATAATATTTATTTTATAAAAAATATAATTTTGATGCAGATTAAAACTCAATATCGTTGTTCGGAAAGGTAGACCTCAACATACAGGATACCTTACGAATATTAGTAACATTAGAAGCTTATGTATCGTTCTGTATGTTACAAGCTGAGAAACGCCTACTTCCAAACAAGAGCTCACTTACCAAAGACGCCTTTCCTTTCTTTTTAGGAGTCATTGTCGCCATGTCTGTATCTGTAATGAGGCTTCGGTAATCATCCCGTGCTGCCACGGCCACCGGTACTCTCGGCTCAAATGAAAGCGACTCCGCAAGAGAAATCGACTTGGTCCGATGGCTTGTCTCTGTGGCAACTAGAAGATAGTTCGGCAGGCGAGCCAGTCGAATCGCTTCCTTGGAAGCAAAAATTAATCGGAAGGCTTTCCGAAACTCCCGCCGTTTCATCATGACGAGGAAAAGAACTGGAACGTTGTAGATGGATATCTGAAAGCAGGTGTGCTTGATGAGGAGTAGGGTGAGGGTGTCTATGGAGCTGTCTGTCATAAAAGCCGTGACACAGGATACGATAACACCCGGTAGCGAGAGGAGGTAGGTAGGTGCTAACAGCTGCAAAATAGAGATCGAGAAATTAATTTCATTTCTACCCTGTGGTTTCGGGAGTCCCATTTTAGATGGGGGGGGGGGGGGGGAATCCACCATTTCCCTTACAAGTATTAGAGTCGGTTTAATTAAAGTCAAGTAAATCTGTGTGACAGGAGAGGAACCAGAAGTCTGTACACATGTAGCCATCTCTGTAAACCGGATATGTACGCAAAACTCAAGTTCTTGCCCAAAGCAAAAGTCCAGAAGTGAACGAAACAGCCGGAACTTTTCACCGAAGTTAACGCCTGTTTGGTGATTCTATGTTGGTTTCTTCTCAAGATGTGTCCACCGTAGCGCCATCTTTTATGTCTTATAACTGTTGTTACTAGTTTTTGCACAGACTTTCACAACATAGTAACTTAAAAACAAAAATTTGAACACCTGTTACATACAAAACAATACATAGCTATTAAAACTAAATAAAGCTAATCAGCGATACACTCACCCCATGAAAAGAAAATATCCGTTGGTTGGAAAGAGATTTAAAGATAAACTGTGATACATTCACCAGAGAATATGTTTTAGAAAAGAAAAACGGTGACATTAATGGCAAAAATGACTAAGATATGCATTCACATAAAGTTAAATTTAATTATAAGCTTAATAAGGAAACTCTAGTTTATCAGGCTTTTGTTCTAGTCTGGTCTGGTCGTTTGCCGAAAGAAAATACCAATTCGATCGCTTTCAAGCATTTCGACTTCTCATAGCCACAGCGAGCCACACTAAATAAAACGTTACAACAGGTATACTGCGAGTGGAAGATGTATCACAGAGATAAAGATAAGAATTTGGCAAGCCAAAACTGCATTTTAGAAAAAAAAAAAAAAGAAATTGTTATGAAATAATTCGTGTCACTAGAGATTAGGAAAAGAACTCGCGCATGCCATATAGGGACAATATTAACATGAGGGTGTGAATCATGGACAAATAATAAACAAGCCGAACAATTTCTTGGAGCCTCGGAGATGTGAATTTACAGAAGAATCCTTTAAAAACTTGGACAGCTAAACACAACTAGAGTACATCGTGACGGTGCAACCGTTGCTGGCAACAAGTGGCAGAGGAAGACCAAAAAAGATACTGAATAGTGACAACATGAAATTGAGGATCTTTTGCGTCAGAGCTGATCGAAAGTACACGAGAAATGACTACCGACCTTACAAAAATAAGAACAAGTACCAGCAGCATGCTGCAGCGCTTCCGAACCCCTCCCCGACTCTCATAGAAACGGCTTTGGTGAGCTGGGACAAGGAAAGGTTAGTCGGCCCCGTTAACACCAGTCGACGAGTTTGGGGATGCCCATCCGCAGGACGTGGATGTATATTTTGAAGGAGGAATATGAGCACACATGGACGTGTCCGGAGTGCTGTGAAGGTACATTACACAGTATTCACGCCTGTACTGTGTGTTGGAAACTCTGGTTTTGTTGTTGAAATAAAAACACATATCAAGGATAATTACAATAACTGTAAAAATAACAAACCAACAGTCAACATCAACAAGACACCATCAGTAGACTCAATAGAAAGCAACACACAACAATTTTCCGTGTATGAACAGGACACTGCAGACTCAACTACCACATGCATAAAATAAAGACTGAAAATCCCCACAGTGTGCCGCCTGTCTGACAAGAACACAAACACCTGAGCACATTCTGCAGACCTTTCAACTCTACCAACAACTGTGAAAAGACACCTGGCCTCAAGAGATGAGTGTGCAGAGCACGCTATGTGGAACCACGAAGGACCTGCAGCTGACTGCGAGTTTATAGTCTAGCTACCTGATGGTCTGACTAGAGCATATGCAAAAGAAGAAGAAAATAAGAAGATGAAGGAAACTCTGGGTGGTGAGTTTTTTATATCAAAGCGGATGCAGTCAAGGCTGTCTGTGATCAAGTAGACTAAAGACTTTAAAGATTATAAAAACAGAACAATATGCAAAAAAGCAACATAGCATCAGTAGCTCGAAAGACTAATACACTGGGGGATGAGAAGAGTTGCATTCAACGAGTTTCAATATTTAACGCTGATGGGGAAACACGGCACAGCTTCAAACAGCTTCTGTGGTATGCTTTCTTTAAACCTTTTAGTGTTATCCTTCCACATGGAGAAGGAAGGCAGGCGCAGAAAAATGATCATGATGATAAGGCCACACATGGTGAAATGCAATACGGTCAAGGCTTTGTGCTTTGGAGAGGGAGCACTTTATTCCCATACTTTCCTGTTGCATGCATGTCCTGGGGAAGTAAAGACGACCGGCGTTATGCTGACCACACATTGTCCACCTAGTGCCGATTGGTCTGTAAAAATATGGGATGCTCGTTCCTTATACCCGATGCGCCTAAGGCGTGAAAAGGGATCCTTACTTTACTTCCCTGTTGCGCAATACAACTGCAGGAAATTACAACATGGTTTGTATATTTTTTTTTTCAACATGAGTTCTTGCTATTTCATTGAAATTCGTGTCAACAAGTGTCTACTGTATAAAAGGATCGCCTGAAGAAATAGAAAGGAGCCAAAGCCAACGAACAGAATAATTATTGATGCTATTAGTATTAATTATTTTCATACAAGTCAAACTGCGGAGATGTGCTAGACAGACGACAGATGAGAATACCCTGAATACATAAAAAGAATAATGAGGATGTCTTGAACGAAACTGATTCACGAAGAGAGCTGATTGTCCAGATTAGAAAGAGACTGCAATGTGCGCTGCAAGGGATTTGTTTCTACACGCCACATTGCTGTATTGACGAACACTTAGTTGCTATGACACACCAGAAACGAATATTCATTTATAGACCTTTATTCACTGGATCAAACATCTCACTGACAGCGCATTCTTTTGTCCTCGTGGTCGCTATGCATGGCTGATTTCTGACGACCTGGTCAACTCTCTCGCGCACTGCTTTGCTCCATCCGTATCTCTCGAATCACACATCCATATCATAGTAAAGCCTTGTACCTGGTATTAATACATGTTGAAACATTCATGTCTTCTCTCGATCAATTATACGTGGTCACAAGTTCTCCATTCTAATCAGGTGTTCTCTCACATACGACCTCTCGCAACCAGGTCTGAACTTCAACTGTCTTACTACCGTCTCTCGGTTCACGTCTTCTGTTCTAGTCTCACGCTTTTCTTGTATCCCTTATTCGCTCACCACGGGATACTTGAGACCCACTTATCTCGTTTTTCTCTTGTATCGCTTGTTCTTTGACCTTGTCCTCAACGTCGGGAAGTCTCTGGGATCTCCACGGGAATTCACAACATTAGAGAGACAATCTACAATATTTGTGGTCATGTGATGAGAAAGAGAAAGCTTCAGTTTATCATGTCGAATGGAAACATTATATCGGAAAAGAGGCAGTAAGAGACTGAGTGGGAGGGTGCTTAACGGTTTGACATCATGGCATAGAGAATCATCTCTATCAGAGTTGACTGAAAGTAAACAGGACAGAAGGTTGAGTATAGACTCGAGGGAGCAACTTACTTGAAATATGATGTTACAAGTCTTGTACTCAAGCTTGAGCCTATTGGCCTCCCATATGTTGTCATAATGAGGTGGATGCAGTGTGATAGTGATCACCAACAGAAGGGTCAGAGCTACTAAGAGGACCACAGAAGGTCGGGGCATCACTTCCATGGGATCGTCCACAATTGTTGACATCAGGTGATGTTGGCATATGTACCCCATGTCATCCTTCAGAAGAAATAAACCGCTGGTCAAGCTCTTCTTCTTCTTCTTTCTCTTCCTTTTCTTCTCCTTCTTCTTCCTTCTTCTTTCTCTTCTTCTTATTATTATTATTTTTCTTCTTCTTCTTCTTCTTTTTTCTTTCCTTTCTCTTTCTGCCTTCTTCTTTCTTCTTCTTCCTTCTTTCTTCTTACTTCCTTCTTCTTCTTCTTCTTCTTCTTTCTTCATCTTCTTCTTCTTCTTCTTCTTCGTCTTCTTTCTCTTCTTTCTTCTTCTTCTTCTCTTCTTCTTCTTCTCATTCTTCTTCTTTCTTCTGCTCGGATTCTCTCTTCTTCTTCTTCTTCTTTTCTTCCATTCGCTACTCTTCTTCTTCTTCTTCTTTCGTCTTATTCTTCTGTCCTCGTCTTCTTCTTATTCTTCTTCTTCTTCTTCTTCTTCTTCTTCTTCTTCTTCTTCCTCTTCTTCTTCTTCTCTTCGTCTTCTTCTTCTTCTTCTTCTTTCTTTCTTCTTCTTCTTCTTCTTCTTCTCCTTCTTCTTCTTCTTTCTTCTTCTTTCTTCCTCTTCTTCTTCTTTTTTCTCTTCTTCTTCTTCTCTCTTCTTCTTTCTTCTTCTTCTTCTTCTTCTCTTCTTCTTCTTCTTCTTTCTTCTTCTATTCTTCTTCTTTCTTCTTCTTCTTCTCTTCTTCTTCTTCTTTTCTTTCTTCTTCTTCTTCTTCTTTCCCTTCTTCTTCTTCTTTTTCTTCTTCTTCTTTCTTCTTCTTCTTCTTAAGTCTTCTTCTTTTTCCGTCTTCTTCTTCTTTTTCCGTCTCCTTCTTCTTCTTCCGTCTTCTTTCTCTTCCTCTTCTTCTTCTTTCTTCTGCTTCTTCTTTCTTCTTCTTCTTCTTCTTCTTCTTCTTCTTCTTTCTTCTTCTTCTTCTTCTTCTTCTTCTTCTTCTTCTTCTTCTTCTTCTTTCTTTCTTCTTCTTCTTCCTTCTTCTTCTCTTCTTCTTCTTCTTCTTCTCTTGCTTCTTCTTCTCTTTTTTCTTCTTCTTCTTTCTTCTTCTCTTCTTCTTCTTCTTCTTCTTCTTTTTCTTCTTCTTCTTTTCTTCTTCTTCTTCTTCTTTCTTCTTCTTCTTTCTTCTTTATTCTTCTTTTTCTTCTTCTTCTTCTTCTTCTTCTTCTTCTTCTTCTTTCTTCTTCTTCTTCTTTCTTCTTCTTCTTCTTCTTCTTCTTCTTCTTCTTCTTCTTCTTCTTCTTCTTCTTCTTCTTCTTTCTTCTTTCTTCTTCTTCTTCTTCTTCTTCTTTTCTTCTTCTTCTTCTCTTCTTCTTCTTCTTCTTCTTCTTCTTCTTCTTCTTCTATCTTCTTTCTTCTTTTTCTTCTTCTTTCTTCTTCTTCTTCTTCTTCTTCTTCTTCTTCTTCTTCTTTTCTTCTTCTTCTTCTTCTTCTTCCTTCTTCTTCTTCTTTTTCTTCTTCTTCTTCTTCTTCTTCTTCTCTTCTTCTTCTTCTTCTTCTGCTTCTCTTCTTCTTCTTCTCTTCTTCTTCTTCTTCTTCTTCTTCTTCTTCTTCTTCTTCTTCTTCTTCTTCTTCTTCTTCTGATTCACATAGTAGATAAAATACTGATTAAAATAATTTGGAAGATTCATAAAAATTGTAATAGATATCAGCAAATATCGGTGAAGTCATGAATGACCTAAATCCCAGGTCCTGTATTTTATCAACTATGAAAAGAAGAATAAAATAACATCTAACCAAAGCAGCAATACGAACAGGGTGGACATTAGGAAATTATGCCTACCTCGAATATTTTGTGGCTAAAGAAAAAACCCGTGGTCTGTCTGTAAAGCCAGTAGAGCCATGGTGCCGACACCAGCGTCGGTGCCATGACAACCATTGAGGCCATATACTGGCTGGGCATGTTAATGGCGATGATGCGCTCCAATACGGCGCAGATAAGACTGGCCCATCTCACCGAGTTGGAAGATCTTTCCAAGGTATACATCAGCCTACCAAAGAAGCCATGAAAATAATGTAGATTTGAAAAGTGGGGAGGGGGGAAGTGGAGGAAAGTGGAGGGAAGTGGAGGGGGTGGAATGCTTAGATCAAGATATAAAATATTTGACATTGTATATGACTGAAACATCGAGGAGAACTGGCTCAAAAACAGCATCCTGTGCCGTGCATAGAGGTATTTTATGCGGCTTTTTTCTTCTCACTTCCTCTTCTTTACTTTCCCAGATTACTTTATTGTGCTCTTTGTGTATGAGAAAAGAGGGAGTTAGGAAGGAAGGGTGTAAGGATATTCTGTGTGCCTTTTCCAGTGCGTTATCTAATTGATCATCTAATTGATCTTCATTTTCTTAGGACTGTCTTGATGCCATTGTCTCATCTTTTGAGTGTTTTCGCTCTTGCTTCTTTTTCAATATACAGGCTGTATTTTTAATAGCCGTTTTTTTTTTAATATCCAAGTTACTACTCACTGTCTGCGAAGTTTACGGATTACTGATTTAAGAATCGACATCATAGCACACCGAGCATACCCATAGATGCTCCGTCTCCCGCAGCAAATCACGTAAGGTGTAGATGCTTACTGTTTACGTAGCACACTGATGATACACACACCGATCTCTCTCTCTCTCTCTCTCTCTCTCTCTCTCTCTCTCTCTCTCTCTCTCTCTCTCTCTCTCTCATTCTTTCATCCTTGCCGGATCTACACCTCACTCTTCATTCACATATTCTTGTCCATGTATTTCTTTTTTTTTATCTAATCTCGTGTCTTCTGCCAAAAGTCGTTCATATATGGTCTTCAGAATATCTCTCTTGTCCATTACGAGTGTTCCCGTAGCTTTCAATTTTGCGGCCACAAAATCCGCTCTTTCATTCCCTCGCACTCCTACATCTCCCGGACAGTATATCCAGGTGATTTCCTGCAATGTTGGCGTACCGATGTATGGTATCCATTCATGCCACATTAGTCCATTTTGAACCTTTCGCAATGCCGACTTTGAACCTGCGGATTTAATACAGCATATACTTCTATAGTGTGCCTTTTTCGGGTTCTGTTTTCAACATTAATCCCTATTCACAATCGATTCTACAAGTTAAATTGCTCTCAATATTAGGATGAGATACTTGGGTATCAGAAAATGTAATCATACATTTTTGAACAACCGCATTCAAATGCCTCCCACCATTATGGAACACACGCCTAAAAAGGGGGAAAAAAAAAACTATTAAAAAAAAAAAACTTTTTTTAAAGACTTCTTTAACAGTTAACACTATTATAGGTAATACCAGTTACTAAAACACCAGTATATAGCAGTGATATTCTAAAATTACGGTTACGTGGCTTTGGAAACATGAAGTAACAACTAACACAAATGTAACTGCAATGCACAAAAAACTGATCTTAAAACTTCTACAGTTATTAAACCTACACAGTATGGATCCTCAGCGCGGCTCTCTGTGGCAGGACAAGCTCGACACATAGTCAGACCATCTTATCTGTTGAACTTTAATAAACTTTACGACTGGCTTTAGGCTCAGTCTTCTAGTTTTTGTACTGTATAATGTTACATTTTCTTGTTACTCCGCCAGCTCTTCTAAGATACTCTATGTTTGCCTTTATTAGTGTGTCCTTATTACGTTCTTTTTAAGGGTTCAGGCTGGATATGGTAGCTTAAAGCTGACCAAGTTGAGTTGAGTTGAGTCAAGAATTGATATCACAGCACTTGGGATATTCTCATGCGTGCTTCCTCCTCATCTTCAGCAGCTAGCGCAAAGTTCCAATACTAATGATACAGGTCACAAGCTGGTTATATGTCTGTCGTGTCTCTCCTCTCGGGGTAGTGAGACCCTCTGGTTACACCCAGGTGCCTCATTCTCTTCAGGCCATAATACTCTTGTTCCTCTACTGCTTCCGTTGCTTGTTCCCAAAGTGCCTTGAGTTCATCTGCCTTGGCATGTATCAATTCACCACCCGTGATGCAGATCCAGCTTATCTGTCTGCCTGTTCATTACCCACTACGTTCGGCATAGCATGGAGAAAAGATCCAAAGTATGTTCACTACCCATGACCTTCCCAGTGAAGCTTGCCACTTTTCTCGAAGCATCCCTGTCTTAACTTTTCTCAGCATACTTTCAGAGTCTGTTACAATTACGACATGTGTATGCATCTTGTTCCCTAGCCACCTGAGAGCTGCAGTTACCGCCTTCAACTCCTTCCTCATGCCAGATGTTGTGATGTCTTGCACTAAAGACTTCCCACTTGCTTTCGCTTCGAACCCATAGGCGCTTCTCTGTCCTCTCAACACCGAACTACTGTATAGATTGTCAGCCCATGTTATTCGTAAAATTCTTCTCAAGAACCACAGCTCAGGTGAATCCAAACTGTTTATATTTTGGTTGCTTACATTCTAAGATTCACTACCATACAACAGAACAGGCTCGATACAACACTTCGGTACTTGTTTTATGGTGTTTAATCTTCTTCTTCAACATTCCGAACCCTTGAGGTTCATTGCTGTAGATATCACCCGCCTCCACTCATCTCTAAGTCCAACATTCCGAGCCCTTAAGGTTCATTACTGTAGATATCACCCGCCTCCACTCATCTCTAAGTTCAGCATTTCGAGCCCTTGAGGTTTATTACTGCAGATATCACCTGCCTCCACTCATCTCTAAGTTCAGCATTCCGATCCCTTGAGGTTGGTTCATTGCTGTAGATATCACCCGCCTCCACTCATCTCTAAGTTTACATTCCGAGCCCTTGAGGTTCATTACTGTAGATATCACCCGTCTCCACTCATCTCTAAGTTCAGCATTCCGAGCCCTGAGTTTCATTGCTGTAGATATCACTCGCCTCCCCTCATCTGTCTGTTTGGACTATTATGATGTTTAATGAGAGTGATTTATTACATAAGATGTTTTTCATCATCTAAAATGCTGCCATAGCTTTATATATACGAGTGCATCTGCTTGAAATGCAAGGAACCAACAGCGTGCAAACAAATACGCCAGGTTTGTAACATGGATACACATGCAAAACTCAAGGTCTAGAACAAGACCAAAATCAGGATGTGGACGAACAACCATAACTTGTCCCTATAGTTTACTGTATGAATATGAAATAATGAGGTGCCTTCGTAGTGTAGCGGTTACATGGTCGCCTGTGGATCTAAAAGTACTAACGTAGCTGGATGTGAGCCGAGTTAGGGCAGTCGATAGGAGACTCACTTTCAAATCCAGCTGCGATCCGGTCGGTGTTCGGTTCCCGGGTTTACACAGCCTTGAGAAAATGGGTACCAGAGTGACACTCTGGGGTAAATGTAGCTACAGAGTTACGTGCAAACGGCGACACAGGCAAACAATTCTTATCAGCTGTCCGTACTGGTGGCAGAGCACTTATGGTTTATAACCGTGTGCAATGACGCTGGTTCACATCTCCCGACTTTTTTTTTTACTTAGCAAGATACTTTCTTTTTAAAGCAATCATCTTGTCTTCCAGATCCACCCGGCCTTGAATGGATACCATCCTGGAAAGTTAAAGCGGCTGGCGTGATGCTGGCCAACTGGCTACCAAGTACCCATTGGCTTATGAAATATAGGTATAGCCTTATATGTCATTTACCTTCCTTAAAGCATGAATATAGGTCCTTTGTTGAACGACTTCCCCCAAAAACGTACCTGCACTTGAGCGGACTGTTTGTTAAACTGATGGTCTCGGCAGCCAGTGAATGCATGAAGATGGCAATGCCCCCTACAATGTTGCTGCAAGCGATGCTGACGATCAGACGGCTGGCCAGCCTTGTCAAGCCCAGGACTCGGACAAACACCAGCACAACCAGTATGTTGCCGATAATCCCCAGAATTCCCACCAGTCTTTCGTTGACAGACATAAGATCTCTGACAGAGAGACGCATACATATCAGTGAGCTGTTTGATGGATGATGGATTGTGGGATGATGAATAGAGTGATGGGTGGGCTGACTGATAGATGGATGGAAGGACTGGTGGGCTGACTGATAGATGGGTTGATGTTTGGCTCAATAATAGATGTAAGGATAAGTGGATTGATTGATAGATTTGTTGATGTGTGGGCTCACTGATAGATTGAAAGACTAATAGATCTGGTAATCTGGTAATCTTAATTTCAGCCTCATAGCAAACGGGTCACCAATAGTTGCTCCGCTCTTGTGCCAACGAAAAACACACAGACTGTTTATCGCAGTCCCTTCTGGAAAGATTGACAGACTGCTGTCTCAGCAAATGCACTAGCAGTCACACGCATTAAAGCATACAGTAGAAATCAGAAGTGCTAACTCAAAGAGTCCGACATTAGAATTGCAGTTCACCATGGATAACAGGAGTCACAAACATATCAGCAGTTGCACACGCGATCAGTTTTAATCACATGATGGCACTACCAATATTGCAACAACAGGAATCGCGCCCTTTTCTGAATCTGCAATTCACAGCACCGCGTTGGTCACAGTCAACAAACATTCCAAATGAAATCCGCAGCTCACAGGGTCGCACCATGCACTCAACTCAGAAGTGAGGTGACGAAACTATATTCTTTCAGTCTACAAATGGAGCAATAATGCAAACGGCCATCGTCTGGTAGAAGCAAAAAATGGCCACAGCTCAAAACAGTGACCGTGCCTAGCGTCCATTTTGATTGGAATACCTGACTAATGGATGGATGGGTTGGCTGATTGATGAATGGAAGAATGGATGGGTTGATTGATGGATGGATAAAAGGGGGGATAGGTTGATTTGAGTGATGTAAGAATTACTGACTGATGGATGGATGGCCGGCTGATTGATGAATGGAAGGATGGATATCTTGATAGATGGATAAAAGGGTGAATGGGTTGATTTGAGTTATGGAAGAGTGACTGACTGATGGATGGATGAGTTGGCTGATTGATGAATGAAAGAATGGATGGGTTGATTGATGGATAGATGAAAGAGTAAATTGGTTGATTCGAGTGATGGAAGGATGACTGACTGATGGATGGATAAGTTGGCTAATTAAGAATGGAAGGGTGAATGAGTTGATTGATGGATGAAAGATAGATAGTTTGATTTGAGTGATGGAAGGATAGATGAAAGGATGGACAAGTTAATTTGAGTGACGGAAGGATGACCGACTGATAGATGGATGGGTTGGCTGATTGGTGAATGGAAGGATGGATGAGTTGATTGATGGTGAATTGAGGGTGAATGGGTTGATTTGAGTGAGGGATAAATAGGTAGGCTGCTCGGTGGATGAATAGACGGTTGGGTTGATACTTTGATGGACTGAATGAATTTAAGAATGAGTTGGCTGGCTGATAGATGCATGGAAGGATAAGCGGACTGACTGAGGGATCGACGAATGGATAGATGGAGGGTGGCGGGGGTGGAGGGGGGAGCTGACTGATCAATAAATGGATTTATGGTCTGACTGATAGATGGATAAATGTGTTGATGAATAAGTAGATGATTGATTGATAGATGTATGGCTGGTGTAATGGATGGACGGATGGATTGATGGATGGATGCAGTGATTAATGGAATGCTGGATGGATGGATATATGTGTGGACTGATGCATACCAGGAGCACTGCATTTAACACACAAAAACTTGTAAAGGACCCGAGAGTCAGTAGTGGTCGTGTAAGCTGTTTTGTTTTGAGAACAAGCAGAAGAATCTTGTGAGTGTCAGTTAAAAATACAAATGCTTCTTTTAAAGCATAAAATGCACAAACAAATAGACAGACAACATGCATAAGAGTTCCTAAAATAAAAATAAACAGTGGGGGGGGGGGGGGG
>CAJHNH020000818.1:0-5000 GCA_905116865.2 Candidula unifasciata | reverse complement strand
GTAAAGTCCCACCTTGCCACTATACTCACCGAACATCCACTGATGTTATTTCCATTGGATATTCATTTATTTCCCCTTATAGGTGATATGGATTTTATCTCCCCTACCTATAGTGATTTCCCACCAGTCTATATTACATTTCTAATAAATTATCTCCCTTTACGTTTTCAAAAATATTACAATGTATCACTTAAATTTCCTGTATACATTTCAATTGTAGAGTGATGTTATATATTCAAAAACATTAAATAGCATATTTCATTGTCACAACTTTGCATTTTCAATTTTGAAATATTGTTTACATTTGTATTTAATAAATATCCATATCTAATTCTAAACTATTTCGTCACGTCACCTTATGTCTTATGTCCCGTATTTGTCACAATGACATGATATATATACAATTTATACAAAATATATATACATACATATAAAAATCATGTGTCGATCAACAATAAACATTTCAGATAATCACAAACATACATACTATAATAAGGACCTACAATCTTGACATTACATCAGGCAGGTGATTAATGGAGCCTTTGATGTGCTGTATTTTAAATTTTAAACTGTGCAATCAATAAAGCCCATCTGTACACTCTAGCGTTGTTTGTTGACTCCATGGTCATCATTTAGTAAGACCTAATTGTCAGTTAAGATAGTGAATTCTTTCCCTAATAAATATTTTTGAAATTTCTTCAGACTCAGAACTAATGCTAATGCTTCTTTCTCAAATGTGCTGTACTTCTGCTGTGTAGATGTTAGTTTTTGTGACCAATATAAAACTGGAAGAAGAGTGTCTGTTTCTTTCTGTAGCAGTAACTCTTTCTCTTTTGTCTCCTTCTGCAGTAATAACTCTTGTTCTTTGACACGTAGTTCGTGTTCTCTCGAAAGTCTCCTCTCGTTTCTTTCCTCTTCTGCTTTTATCTTCTCCTTCTCTATCTCCGTTGCTCTCTCTTCTGCCTTCATTTCTTTATACTTTTGGTCCACAAATTTCCTTAGCTCCTCGCCCTGTAAACCTAACTCCTTCCCGATCGCAACCAGTTCTGCCATTCCGACATTCTTGAAGTGGATGATCAAGTTTCCCTTCTGCTCCTCCTTTTGATCTACAATTATACCTATCACACTCAACAATGATGACACAACAACAATTGAATTTAACCAAATTCAAATAAACAAATAATAAACTAAGTCGCTAACTACCGACTTAGGGATTAGCTAATCTTATTCTAATATTAATTGACAAAATCTAATTTTATTTATAACTAAGTAATTACCCTCCTATTTTAATCAACTTGCACTACCCTTGCCTAGATGTAGCTGTAACTGTAGATTGGAAACTGCTGTCACTATAAGATATATAAAGTAGGACTAATGTAATGATAACTAATCAATAAATCACCATAAAATTATTCAAGTAACTAATTCACAAATAATAAATAAATAATAATTAAATTTCCTTCGTAAACTATATTTAATATAATAATAAAGTTATTAAATTTATAAATTTCTATTTAATTATTTCACCTTTAATTTAATTAAATAAATATACTAAATCTATATATCTATAAATTAAATAAATAGATATAGTAAATAATTTATATGATCCTATCTACTAAAGATTTTAACAAAAATATATCTATGCTGAAAGCAAATGACACTGGTCCTATATAAACTTCTCAAAAATTATGATACCAATAATCATACACAATTTGTCAACAAATTTTAGAAATAAGTAATGATGATGATGATAAATCGAATAGGAATGGTATATTTGTTCCCCAAAATTTACAGAAGTAAATAAATAATGATTCAATAATTACCCAAAATTACAACCAGAAATAAATAAACAATAACAATTATATCGTTCACAATAATATACCCGCAACCTAATAAATTTTGGTATAAAAAATGAATAATTGATAAATGAAAATCAAAAAAAATAACTATGGTGTAAAATAATATAACCACCAAGTAATAGTTATTAATAAATAAAATATCAGAAAAATCAATATTACAATAATAAATATTGCAATATAATGAAATAAATTCAATTAAGTACGCCCATAATACCTATAAATTCAATTAATAAATAATTCTAGTTCTATTGATGTCGGTTCTAAAGTAAATCCGAAACGGTGTATTAATAACGCCAAATTGTACGCACACTTGAAAATATGTAACTTGAAACACTATTAATTTTGCGATAGTCTAAATACACTTGAAGAATCGTCACTTGACAAAAGCACTGTAAATATATCGGATTAAGTTACTTTTTCCTGCACGGCACACCGATAATAGTTATATTTCTTGCTGCTTATTTTCACAAACTACTAGGAATTCCAACTACTTTCTGATATGTCCTGAATATCTAACCTAAACACAGTTTTGCTGAATTTAATCAATGTTTACCTTGTTCTGTCCTGGCTGACAATCTCACTGTGGCCTGTCGTTCCGCGTGCACACACTGACTCAAACTTGCTGTGTGACCTAGTTCGCCAGTTGTAGCAGATTAGGATAATTCTGCTAGCTTTTGCCAGTGGACTGCTGGTTAACGGCAATTTCTCAGCGCTGTTGATAGATATTTCTCAATCCACGCTGTGATGAATGGCGACCCGGAAGTCTCAGTTGACTCGTTGATCGTGAAATATTGTGTTCGCCCTTTTATTTATTCGTGGCTTTTGGCTTTCTTGTGTATCGCGCTGTCATTGTTGACGCGTAGTGGACAACTTCTTCGTCGTAAATGTCATACAGCCATTTGATCTGTTTCTCGTAGGCTTCTTGATGAATTTGCAGAACGACGCAAAGTGCCACGTAACCCAGGGCAGTCTACGTGTCCTTTAAAACCTTTCACCCACGTGACGACATAACCCAGCGTCAGGCGGTTACAGTTTAAATTTTTTGACGCAACTGTTCGGTGATTCCAGCAACTATGCGTTTCACCAGATATCGTCTCTTATATGGCCGTCTATCACGATTTTTCCGTTTTTTAGACTTTCAATGGAACCTCATCTGCGTGTACGTGATAGTCTCCGGTATCACTTTTCGTAGCTCCGTTGATCAAACTATCAAAACTTTCGGCTTTCACTGTGGCAACTGATGTTTTTACTCGGTGACCTCACAAGCTGTGCTCTCTCATGCAGACTCCGTCACTTATATATCAGTCGTTTGACTTCTAATGGCCCTTCAACGTCTGCGTGGCAAGTAGCAGCTCATGATATCATCTCGCCGTTGCTGTTCTGTTGCCCGGTTATCTCCGTTTTTCAAGCCTCCAATTGTAATGAATGGGTTTGTACTTCACTACTCGTTGTCTAGGCGGTGTTCATGCGTGTGTGTGTGGATGATATTCTGACACGCATCACGTTACACACCTGGCACAAGCCGACACCGATGTGAGCTTACGAGACATTACTTTATTGACGTATTACAACTTACGACAAACAGAATCGTCCAGTCGATGTCTAATTGAACCGCTTTCGTACACAAACTCACGCAGCCTTTTTACGAATAGTCTTCTGCAGGCATTCAAGCAACGATGGGTCCCATGGATTCAACACTGACGTTTGGACATCTCACACGCTGGCATGGTTGATCTCAGCTTAACATTTCGTCGGCAGGTCTCCCTTTCTCCTCAGGCACTCACGTAGACATTCGTACATTCAATCGCTCGTCCTCTCGCTCCAACAGGTCCGACACAAAACTAAACTTGACCAGAGTCAAGTCTGACTTATACCACGGGTTCCTTCCACGTGGACAACACGTGGTGGTCCTTTACTTTTCCCGTGGCGACCTTGGGTCGCATCACCGTGGTCCCCGTGATAACTAGTGGTTAGTCACCTATCTCCAGATTCTCGTTTAATCCAAGTATTTGGACTATCACAGTGTTTTTGGTCAGCTTTGGGCTTTCCCCCCAACCATCCTAAACTGAGTGGAAAATATCCCCCATTACAAGGAGTAACGATGGGATCTGGCCGATATCCCGCGCTCAGAGGATAGGCAAGACGTAAATATAAATAGTCTGTTACTTACATCGCTGCTATTGGAACTCTGCGCTAGCTGCTGAAGATGTGGACGGAGCGCTTATAAGAATGCACCCGAGTGCAGCAATGTCAGTTCTTGAATCAGCTTAACTTAACTCTTTCTTAACGAACTACTGCAGACATAGCCAGTCAGTCAGCTGTTTCATTTCCTTTTAACCGCGCGTGGTCTGTGTAGGAGTGTACTAATAGCAGCACCTCTTGACAAGGCAGCTATGAGCTGGGGCAGAAAGCACTTAGATACTGTTTCATTCCCAGACACTATATTTGCCAAAGGGAAGTGGGAGGAGGTAAGCTACCTACCTATGTATGTATGTATGTATGTATGTATGTATGTATGTATGTATGTATGTATGTATGTATGTATGTATGTATGTATGTATGTATGTATGTATGTATGTATGTATGTATGTATGTATGTATGTATGTAGTATATGTGTGTATGTCATGTATGTATGTAGTATGTATGTATGTATGTATGTGTATGTATGTATGTATGTATGTATGTATGTATGTACGTATTATGTAGTACGTATGTATGTATGTATATTATGTATGTAGTATGTATGTATGTATGTATGTATGTATGTACGTATGTATGTATGTATGTATGTATGTATGTATGTATGTATGTATGTACGTGTATGTAGTATGTATGTGTATGTAGGTATGTATGTAGTATGTATACATATGTATGTAGTCTGTATGTACGTATGTATGTATCGTATGTAGTGTATGTATCGTCTGTATGTATGTATGTATGTATGCAGGTAAAAAAAAAAAATCGAAAATGTATACACGTATGTAGTTTCTGTAATGTATATATGCGTGCGGCTTAGGTTTTATGTGGTTTTATTTTATGTATGCATGTATGTATGTATGTATGTCTGGGAAGTATTATGTTAAAGTATGTAGGTTAAAAGTAATGTATTAAGGTATGGGATGAATGTTGTATTATTATGT
>CAJHNH020000817.1:221950-229302 GCA_905116865.2 Candidula unifasciata | reverse complement strand
GGCTTAAACAGGTAGGAGTTAAAGTCATGGGAAGTAAAAGGCGGCCGGTGTGATGTTGATCACATCACCCACCCAGTGCCTGACTGGTTTATAAATTATAGGTCTAGCCCTATACGCCCAAGGAGTGGAAAAGGGTCCTTTACTTTTATTTTAAATAACTGACGAACTTTCGTTGAGTTGGTTGTTACGTGAAAACCTTTAAGTAAATCTGCATGTTTTTAACGAGGGAACCATGAAGAAAATGTGAGCACATCTTGTTAAGAAAAGCCAGAAAAAAACCAAATTATGGCAAAATATGCCAGTTCATTATCTAATGCCAGTTCAATTTCAAATATGTCAAATTTGTGGAATCTGGCATCAAAAATGCCAATATGGCAACCCTGGATCTCAGACAATTACAGATTCCACACAATGATGGATGATTGCATTTTAAGGAAATTAGAAAAACAATTTATGCATCGCGTTAGAACTAGCACCTTACCCGCAAACCCCCATCTCTTCCCCTCCAAACACTTCAATAAAGTCACAGGAGGAATTACAGAATCATAAGACTAAGGGAGATAACCTGCTAATGTATCAATACATTTTTCTATAGAGCTGTCAATTTGTCTTTCAAAATTAGTTACGCAAACGAAACATTATTTTAGATCTGGCTAACTTAAGCTTTTAAAAATAGATAGGATTTACTCAAACACAAAGCAAAGTAGGAGGAACCCTTGAATTTTCAAGTATATTGTAGAAGCTTTTCACCATCGTTTGAACCAGGAAAAAATATTTTATTATAAATTCAACGATCCTCATTATTGTAGATAGTTTAGTTTTGTCCTCTTTAGGACAACATTTTTGTTATTTGAAGCCCCACCCTGGCTTTTGCCAGGGGCCGCAATATAGGCAGGCCATCAATATGGCCAATTGTCTGAACGCGGTTTCTGGGACCTCTCCACGGCGATCCTCATCCACATGGTGGCACATTGTGTCATCGAGTGTTTATCGCTTGTGTGATGTCCTGGTGGGGTAGAAAGTCAGTCAGTCAGATCCTCATTATTGTAGTTTTCTTGTCATAGACAGTTTTTCGAGGGGAGAATGTGGTAAGCCGGCAAGCTGCCACAACCTCCAAGTCCAAGTCCTTTTGAGAAAAAAAAAATAAAAGCTCGACCACGTTCAGACTGCTGCTAGCTAGCCTAGGCTGCTAACAGTCTCCGCCTATATTTGTGGTCTGGGTTATTTGCGTCACTTTCGTGAGCCACAACCTCTTAATGTTCAGAATAAAGTAGACATGGGGCGGATGTCCTAGAAATGAACCATGTCTCTTTGTTTCGTCTGAATCTCCCAAGTGTGGAATCCATAGGCTATGCTACATAGCAAGGACTATAGGAAGAAGTATTATAAAGCGGCATTTCTTGGACATCCGCTAACTTTTTTATATATTTAGAACATTAAGAGGTGTAGCAGCCTGGCAAGTTTGCTACAACCTCCCCATGAGAAACTAATAATCAACGAAGCTGAATGGCACTTAGTGACTGACTGACTGACTTTCTACCCCACCAGGGTATCACACAAGCGATAAACACCCGATGACACAATGTGACACCATGTGGATAAGGATAATCCGTGTAGAGGTCCCAGAAACCGTCTGTCTTACTACAATAACCCGTAATGTCTCAGTCAGGCACCATATGCCATTAATTGTACTTCATATACAAGATTATTCAAAGTGATAAACTTTCATTCGTGTATATTATCTTGAATGTATTACATTTTAATATTACAGACAGACAGACAGACAGACAGACAGACAGACAGACAGACAGACAGACAGACAGACAGACAGACAGACAGACAGACAGACAGACAGACAGACAGACAGACAGACAGACAGACAGACAGGACAGACAGACAGACAGACAGACAGACAGACAGACAGACAGACAGACAGACAGACAGAACAGACAGAAACAGACAGACAGACAGACAGGACAGACAGACAGACAGACAGACAGACAGACAGACAGACAGACAGACAGACAGACAGACAGACAGACAGACAGACAGACAGACAGACAGACAGACAGACGGATGGATAGAACGATAGATGGATGGATGGATAGATAGATATTGATATATAGATAGATAGATAGATAGATAGATAGATAGATAGATAGATAGATAGATAGATAGATAGATGATAGATAGATAGATAGATAGATAGATAGATAGATAGATAGATAGATAGATAGATAGATAGATAGATAGATAGATAGATAGATAGATAGATAGATAGATAGATAGATAGCAGATAGATAAGATAGATAGATAGATAGATAGATAGATAGATAGATAGATAGATAGATAGATAGATAGATAGATAGATAGATATATAGATAGATAGATAGATAGATAGATAGATAGATAGATAGATAGATAGATAGATAGATAGATAGATAGATAGATAGATAGATAGATAGATAGATAGATAGATAGATAGATAGATAGATAGATAGATAGATAGATAGATAGATAGATAGATAGATAGATAGATAGATAGATAGATAGATAGATAGAGAGGTAGAGGGGAAGGTTTAAAGTGTACAAATTTACAATAGAAGATATAGATGGTCAATATGACCGCCGTCTGATCTCGGTAGCCGAACTCATCCCACACACTAAGAAGCATCTCTTGCATAACCTAGTAAACTGCAGCTGTGCTTGTTATACAACTGCCCTCTATTGGTAGAATTCTAAACTTTAGACGTTTCCCTCTCTCTGGTATGTATATTATTAATATATAATGCATATTCAAGGAAATACACATGAACCAAAGTGTATCCATCATTTTGAATAACCCTGCATACCAGCTCTTCCAAATTGCTGTCCCAGCCAGAAGATGGCTGAGGGTGAGCCCTCGTCATAGGCATGTAAATTCATACCCCCAAGGCTTGTAAATTCATCATATCTGACAGCAAAAGATCAGCCCTCGGCAGTGAGGTCCTGACGGTATTATGGACTCCCCCCCCCCCCCCGCTCCCCTGCCCCCAGGCCTTGTCTGCATAGCCACCTACAGGAATAAAGATATAAATTATCCGTACAGCCTCTTGTCTTATTCTGGGCGTTCATCAACTGTAAACTCTTGTGGAAAGTTTTGGTTGTTCGTTAATTTCCGAGCTTTTTTCTCTCTTCAGAATTGGAGTTCAGCGAGCACATCCAGTCTAAAGACGTAGAAGAAGAAAAAGTAAAAAAAAAAAAAAACGTAGACGCAGAAGACAAAAAAAAGAAGAAGAAGAAGAAAAAGAAGAAGAAGAAGAAGAATAGGAAGAAGCAGGAGAGGAGGAAGAAGAAGAAGAAGAGGAAGAAGAAAAAGAAGAAGAAGAAGAAGAAGAAGAAGAAGAAGAAGAAGAAGAAGAAGAAGAAGAAGAAGAAGAAGAAGAAGAAGAAGAAGAAGAAGAAGAAGAAGAAGAAGAATAGAAAGAAGACAGGAGAGGAGAGAGAAGAGAAGAAGAAGAGAGAAGAAGAAAAAGAAGAAAGAAGAATAGAAGAAGAAGAAGAAGAAGAAGAAGAAGAAGAAGAAGAAGAAGAAGAAGAAGAAGAAGAAGAAGAATTGATTTGAATTGATTCAAGAACCGACATCACAACACTCAAGGCATTCCCATAAGCGCTCCGCCCCCATCTTCAGCAGCCAGCGAAGAGTTCCGATACTAATGGTGCCAGTAGCTTTCTGATTAAACGTCCGTCTTGCCTTTCCTCTGAGCCTTGAGCTTCTGCCAGAACCTCTCGTCACCCCCAAAGAGCATCAAGAAAGAAAAAACTGTGGTGAAAAGAGAGAAGCTCCTCCGCATTGTACAAAGCTCTCCCACAAGCACTAAAGACGTCTAGAGATCATGAAACAGTGTTCCACCAAGTTGTGCAGAGAAAGAAGAAAAGAAGAAGAAGTTAGATGAGATGAGAAAAAGAAAAAAAGTGTACAGTACTTTGATTCGTATATATATATAGTGACAGTAAGTAAGTACGTAAATTCTAGTAGTACCACAGTACTGCCATTCATATGTCAGCTCCAGTAAAACCACAGCATTTCATAAATAAGTACGCTAGATTTAAGGCTTCTTGTCTGCATGCATATGTCAGCCCCAATCGGGTCACAGTATTGTCTGTGAAAGGAGACATACCCCCCCCCACGGAGACGAAGTCGTCTACCGGCGAGCCAATGGGCGACCTATATATATATATATATATATATATATATATATATATATATATATATATATATATATATATAATATATACTAATCTAGTCGTCTCCTTGTAAGGTGCAATTTTTGTTATTTGAAGCCCTACTTTGGCTCTTTAATATGGTATAATGGCTGAACGCGGTTTCTGGGACCTCTCCACGAGTGATCCTCATCCGCATGGTGGCACTTTGTGTCGTCGGGTGTTTATCTCTTGTGTGATGTCCTGGTGGGGTAAAAGAAGATAGATAGATAAACAAGTCTAGATACAAATAACGCAAGATCAGTGAGATGGGTGCACACGCAAACATTCAAGTTCTGGCAGGGAAGTGTGTAAACAAACCTTGGAGGAGCAGCACGGAGCTGGAAAAGGTAAGCAGCACATTGGATTTTAGGAACCTCTAATTAACCTCAGTAGGTCTATACTTCATCCTTTGTGTGCCGTTAGACTTCACACAGGGCTCGCATTTGATTTCTTAACTGCTCTCTACTGCATACAACTCTTTTCATTTCTGACATGGAGTTCATTCAGCCAAGCATTTTTAGCCTCTCGTAATAATATTCTTCTTCAAGTTTCCCTTGGATTTCCTCTTTTTCTCAGACCATTTGTTTCCTTATTTCGGTCCTTGTTTTGTAATTCTTTGCCCTTTTGGTCTAAGAGTGCCCAGTATAGCTTCACCTTCTTTCTCTTACTACAGTCGAAACAGGTAACCGTCCAGACATTTCTCTGATCTCCTCACTCCTTTTAAAACTCATCCCATTTTATGTTCTGTTTTATTATATATATTTTTTGCAAACGCATTTAACTTTCGTTCCATAATTTTGGGTGGTTGTCCAACTATCGCTGGCATATGTTACTAATATTGTTAGAATTGAAATAGCGTTAGAACTGAAGAAGTCTTTACTTATTTACGCTAAAATGAGGCCCTGTGACCCACACAAAAGTCTGCCTACAGAGGGACTACGGTTTGCATAAAACTCAGTATTTCAGGATTTTAAACATTTAGTTTCAATCCCTGAGTGACAATTCAAAAGATTTTGAAAAAGGCGGGAGCCCGAAGGCAACTTATCACAGACATCAGAAAGAAGGAAACAGTCATCATTGTTTTGGCCATGTTATGAGGATAAGGAAAATGGATCATGTTGTGACCACTGGAAAGATCTGTGGAAGGAGGAATGGCGGAAGACAACGAGAGATGATTCTTGAAAATCTCGAATGGCATGGAGGTGTGTCAGCACACAAACTGATACATGATTCAGGATATCGCAGACTGTGCAGAGATATGATCCTCCACGTCAGTCGACAAGGCGCTTGATGATGATGATAATGATGATGAGGGTGATGATTACAGGCAAACCACATTTCAAAATGTGCAAAGAACTCATCTCGGAGAATTGAAATCTGTCTGCCAAAAACCAAACTGACAGGTGCACACGCCGAAATGGTCACGCAGACTTGGCAACACTGCCAACGTGGCTTCTCTGTGGTGACACGAGAGCTGGATCTTATGCCCGGCAGGTTGAAGGGAGAGAGAAGCTCCAGCACCCGCGGCGCCTGCAGCTGGAGATTGGTCTCTAAGAGGCGTTGAAACGGATATTAGGAGAAGAAGGCGGGGGAGAAGAGGGAAGAAAGAAAAATAAGGAAGGAAAGGAGAAATAGAAAACGAGAAAAGGTAGATAGAAAGAAAGAAAGAAAGAAAGAAAGAAAGAAAGAAAGAAAGAAAGAAAGAAAGAAAGAAAGAAAGAAAGAAAGAAAGAAAGAAAGAAAGAAAGAAAGAAAGAAAGAAAGAAAGAAAGAAAGAAAGAAAGAAAGAAATGCGCTAGCGGGAAGAAAGAAGAGAAAAAAACATAGATGTAGTGGAGAGATAAAAAGGAAGATTGTGATTAGAACAAAAGTAATAGTTCCCCTCTAAACAACAAAAACAAGAAATTGAAGAGAAGGGATCCTAGAATATTTCACCAGTACCCAAACAATGAATATTTGTATGGTGAGTTACATGGCGACAACCTAACTACATGGCTACACACACCTAGACGAACCACGGACTACAGAATCTAAATTAAATCAAGCAAATTAATTATAATCACATTACGTTTGATTAAGAAGCTGTTTATTTTACTTAACATAACATCAGCGTGATCCACAAATAACATTAACAACAACCAACGTGCTCGACCAGAATCTAAAGTACTGACTATCTCCAGCAACTATGTTAATGACACCATACCCTCAGCGAGATTACCTCAACAATGACAAAAACCCAAACATATTTAGCAAATAAGTTAAGCTTAAATATGCCAACAAATCACTTATAGCGACCTGTCATCAAATTGTCTCCTAGCGAGATTACACACTGGAAATCAATTCTAACACTATTTAAACCCCCCCTCCCCCCCTCCCCCAATGTATACCCAGTGGCCAGATGTTTGCCCATTTTACTGTCTAAGACTAAAAGCTGTTCCAGTGGCCCCTTGGTTATTTTTTAAACGAGATTAAATAAAATCGTTGAGCTGCTGAACAGTAGTCTTTGTCGTTTCCACTCTATCACAAAAAGAAAGAAGAGACGAAGAGGTGAAAAAAAAAAACAGAGAGAGAGAGAGAGAGAGAGAGAGAGAGAGAGAGAGAGTTTTACTTTTTTAAGGAGTGTGTGTGTGTATGTGCGTGTGTGTGTGCGGAGAGAGAGAGAGAGAGAGAGAGAGAGAGAGAGAGAGAGAGAGAGCGGGAGAGAGAAAGAGAGAAAAATGGGGGTGGGGGAGCTGTGTGCTAACCGAGGGTTTGTACATGTAATAATACACGTACATCCCTACTGGGTTCATCATGCTGTTCATGTTAACCCAGTTTCCTTCTAAAGCGAGGTTCGTGGTAACGAGATTTTACCATATATGGCACCAGGGTCTTGTAATTTAAATCCGAATCGGCGAGGATTTGCTTTAGAACTGACCTTGGCTTCTCAGTCGAAAATGGTTATCTGACAATGACCTGGGAAATAAAGGCGGTGGTTGTATAAAATTTACGAGTCGGCGCAGCAACTGATACAAAAGGCTCTTCTTCACTGTATTAAAGTTAGTTGCGCATCCTTTACAGGACGTTGCAGAACCAACCCCAACATTTTTTGGCTGTTGCGTGTTTTT
>CAJHNH020000817.1:166950-216950 GCA_905116865.2 Candidula unifasciata | reverse complement strand
TTTGCTCCATTTGTAGAATGTGAGGATATAGTTTCGTCGCCCAGCTTCTAAGTTGAGTGCACGGCGTGACACTGTGAGCTATGTGTGTTTTTCGTTAGCACAGGAGCGGAGCAACTATGTGGTGACCCGTTTGCTATGAAGCTGAAACTAGGATTACCAGATTACCACATTACTTTGTAAAGCGTGACAAGAAAGTCGAAGTAAGTAAAGCAAAGTGAAGATCCCTTTTCACGCCCTTAGGCGCATCGGGAAAAGCACCTATATTTTTACAGACTAATCGGCGCTAGGTGGGTAATGTGGTCAGTATTACGTCGGCCGTCTTTACTTCTACAGGACATACATCGGGGTACCCATGTAAGGCTGGGTGGAGCTGCGACGTCCCATACCACGATAAAAATCCACGCAGCCAGCGGTGGGTTTAGATCGTGGTACGTTGCAATTGCGAGTCGGACTCACGACGCCTAAGCCACGGACGCCGCTATAAGAAAGCCGACAGAAAACAAAATTGCCATAATATCATTCTTTTTGATTTCAAGGCAAGGAGTAGGTAAGAGAACTTGGTGACAACTATCAAGATTGGTGGAAATAGGACAGGGGAAGGCTGTGGAACAAGAGGACAACAATATCCGTGATTCTAATGATTTGTGTAGAATGACGAATCGTGGCCGCCTATGCTTCATCCGCGTGACATTTGATAATGATGATATTCCCAGAAAGAAAAATTTAAAAAAAAGGAGGGGTTGGAGAGCATTGGGTGATCTTTTAATTAAAGAGGGAGCGGTGGACGAAACAAGTTTGGGAGACGCTACTATATCTAGTCGGCGATCAATAGATGGTGTTATCAACATTTTAAGTTTGATCACCCTCTATTCACTCCCCCCCCCCCTCCCCTTTTCCAATCCTTTTCCAGTCTTATTTATTTTACCTTTCAGTGAGCATATCAACCATATCAGGCTAAGACATTTAACGATTTGTTCACCACCAGTTGCAATTTTGTTTACCTTTTCAACTTTTCTGTTGTCGGTTGGTCTTGAGGGCTTTTATGTTTAGTAGCCTCTTACGACATGCCTGGTATGCTGAAGGATTACACTCTTTGATTCTCGTCACAGAATCTTTTATGCTGAGCTTGGAGACAGAATAAAAAAAAAAAAAAAAAAAAATTCCAGTAAATCAAGTGGTGAAGAAAAGACGCTAGCGTTGGATTAGACACACGTTGAGAAAACCGGAGATCATAGTCAACAGAAATGTCTTTACACTGGAACCTACAGGGGCGTGAAATAAAGACATAAAAATATAAACGGAGAAGGGAGGTAGACAATGAATTTAAAAAGGTGGGGAGGATATGGGGTCAACTGCATGCAGTAGTCAAGGATATGGCGACAACGTGAGTTGGTTTATAGCCTAAGTACTATTGAGGGATCACTGGAAGTCGGAGTACATCTGCCTAATAGGCAGGGAACGATAACTGCACACAAATAAGATAGTAAAACGGATGTACGCGCAAAACTTAGGTTCAGGTAAAAGCCAAAAGTCCAAATGGACGAACAGCCGGGACTTCCCGCAGGAATTCACAGCCGGTGAACGAGAAGAAGAAGAAGAAGAAGAAGAAGAAGAAGAAGAAGAAGAAGAAGAAGAAGAAGAAGAAGAAGAAGAAGAAGAAGAAGAAGAAGAAGAAGAAGAAGAAGAAGAAGAAGAAGAAGAAGAAGAAGACTACTGAGGGATAAAGGGCAAAAAAAAGAAGAAGGGAGTTGAACTGTACAGCTTTTATTTATTTTATTTTTTTAATTTGCCTCTCACGAAATACTTGGTAGTCTATAGTGCAAATATGCTTCTCCCTTAGTGGCTGTGAAAACACATAAGCAATTTGCAGTGTTTAAGCCTATTAAAATATTTCAGCTGTCAGTTTTTCTGTAAACACCGCAATGCACGGTGTCACAACTTGAAGAGGTAGGCAACTAAGGGAGAAGAAATTACTTCAGTTACATTATCTCGATTTGTCTTCTTCTCAAGAAAATCTCAATGCATATATCACGAGCACCAGAGAAATACTCGCCTTAAGCGTCCGCATTCATTTTCTCATTAAAATAAGAAGGGGACGGAGGTGGGAGAATCTAGAAAAATCAAAAGCCAACACAACGAAGAACAAGATTGTAGGGGTCATAGACAGGCGTCTTGCGCTGTGTTAACAAATAAGACTGCAAAGAAAAAGAAAAAGAGTATCGTTGCCTTCTAGGCATGGCGATGACATTTCTTCTTCTCCTTTTCTTTGATTAAATTTCCACTCCGCGGGGCATAAGGGATATGCTTTGCATTACTCGATTTTGAATGATGTCTGCGGGCGGTTACTTTGAATGTATTCTGGTTGGGTCGTACGTAAATATTCTGGCATGCCTTCCGGTGAAAGCCAGCTGCGCCTGCGCAGAGCCTGGGGTCTGCATTGGAAACGAAGCTGAACTCGTCTAGAAGTTTACTTGATCCCCGGGGGGACAGAGAAGATGACAGGGAAAGCAGATTAGGTTCGCGGCCTGCAGCAATGGCGTGTTTTTGGATTCTCCTTTGCTGCAGGCGAGGAAAGGCAACATCAAAGTTGTTATTTGTTATTATGTGTGCTTGTAGAAATTTGTTACCGGCTGTATTTTGTATGTGGAAAGTTTAAGTGTATGGGCTGTATTGTGAAAGTGGAAAGTGTCTGGGCTGTATTTTGTATGTGGAAAGTGTATGTATATGGGCTGTATTCTGTGTGTAGAAAGTTTAAGTGTATAGGCAATATTTTGTATGTGGAAATTGTATTATGTATGTGGAAATTGTATTATGTATGTGGACAGTTTATGTGTCTGGGCTGTATTTTGTGTGTGGAAAGTGTACGTGTATGGGTTGTATTTTGTATGTAGAAAACTGATGTATTTGAGCTCTTTTTTGTATGTGAAAAGTTTATGCGCTGTAGTTTGTACAAGGGTTGGAAAGTGTCTGCGTGGGCTGTAATTTGTATGTGGAAAGTGTATGCGTTGGGTTGTATTTTGTATTCAGAAAGCTTATGTTTATGCGCTGTATCTTGTGTGTGTCGTAAGTGTATGTATATGGGCTGTATGTTGTATGTGAAAAGTAATTGTAGTTTGAACGTGGATGGGAAAGTGTTTGTGTATGTGCTGTATATGTTAGGTAAAAAGTTTATATGTATAAGCTGTACTTTGTATGTGGAAAATATGCTATGTGTATATGCTGTATTTTCTATGTGAAAAGTGTGTTATATGTATGGGCTCTGTTTTGTGTGTGGATAGCGTGTCATCTGTATGGAATGTGTTCTGTATATGGAAAGTGTATTATGTGCTTGTACTGTAATTTATATGTGGATAGCGTCTTATGTATAAACAAATACAAAACAAAAAAGTAAAGGACTATATTACGCCATTGGCGCATTACTCAAGTGATGTTGGATTCATATGTTGATAGGAGAATCGGTACTGTGTGGATGATACGGTTAATATCGCGACATTTGCCATATGTATGTGTCGTATTCTGTATGTGGAAACTTTACCTTTTTATGCTGTAATTTGACTGCGAAAAAGGATGACAGAATATCCATTTCATGAGTATATTTATAAATTTTACCTGGTTCTTCTTCTTCTTCTTCTTCTTCTTCTTCTTCTTCTTCTTCTTCTTCTTCTTCTTCTTCTTCTTCTTCTTCTTCTTCTTCTTCTTCTTCTTCTTCTTCTTCTTCTTCTTCGGCCTTTATCCGAAGATGTAATCGCGTTGTGACCGTTTACAGCGTGGCTGCGATATTTGCTCCGTTCGATAGATCCGACTACCGCAGGCATTTGTTGTCAGTTAGCTTTTCCATTCAGTTTCGTGGGACACTGCAGTGTGGTAAACTTTCCCAGGTCACCGGTGGTGCCTCACATCAGGCCAGTACAGAGAAGCTACGCAATGCTGGTCATCCCTCAAGGTAGGTAGGTAGGTTGTACCCCACCAGGACATCACATAAGCAATAAACATCCGGTGACAGAAAGTGCCACCATGCTGATGAAGAATCACGGGTGGCCATATTCGCATAACGATCGTTCATTTTGCTAAGAGCACTATCTATCTATCTATCTATCTATCTATCTATCTATCTATCTATCTATCTATCTATCTATCTATCTATCTATCTATCTATCTATCTATCTATCTATCTATCTATCTATCTATCTATCTATCTATCTATCTATCTATCTATCTATCTATCTATCTATCTATCTATCTATCTATCTATCTATCTATCTATCTATCTATCTATCTATCTATCTATCTATCTATCTATCTATCTATCTATCTATCTATCTATCTATCTATCTATCTATCTATCTATCTATCTATCTATCTATCTATCTATCTATCTATCTATCTATCTATCTATCTATCTATCTATCTATCTATCTATCTATCTATCTATCTATCTATCTATCTATCTATCTATCTATCTATCTATCTATCTATCTATCTATCTATCTATCTATCTATCTATCTATCTATCTATCTATCTATCTATCTATCTATCTATCTATCTATCTATCTATCTATCTATCTATCTATCTATCTATCTATCTATCTATCTATCTATCTATCTATCTATCTATCTATCTATCTATCTATCTATCTATCTATCTATCTATCTATCTATCTATCTATCTATCTATCTATCTATCTATCTATCTATCTATCTATCTATCTATCTATCTATCTATCTATCTATCTATCTATCTATCTATCTGCCTGTCTGTCTGTCCGTCTGTTTTTTTTTTTTTAACCAAGGAGGATAAAAGTGAAAAAGCAGTAATTGATAAACAGAATACAAATAAATAACGATAAGAAAATAGCAGTATTGCATACCAATTGTATAACTTGTTTCATTATCATCCACAATAATCTTGCCTACTGGCGTGGGCTATCAGACCACTCTACAACCCACAAGCCCAACTAGCATGTCTCAGTTTACGTGCTAACTTCCCTCTTCAAGAATCTTCTTAACGTTCTCATCTTTCTTTTCAGGAGCCTTTACAGTGATCATTGTGTGTCTCCTTCTGATGTTTGTGATATGTTCATCTTCGTATCTTCGCATCTTTCTTCTTCTTCTTCTGCGTTCATCCTAAGATGTAATTGCGTTGTGTCCGTTTACAGCATGGCTGCGATATTTGAACCTTTCGGCCAACACATCCGACTTCTGCGGGCATTTGTTGACCGCGTTAGCCTTCCCGGGCATCTTTCAAAATGTCTAGATTACTCGTTTTTCTGTTCTTTTTTTCTTTCTTTCTTTCTTTCTTTCTTTCTTTCTTTCTTTCTTTCTTTCTTTCTTTCTTTCTTTCTTTCTTTCTTTCTTTCTTTCTTTCTTTCTTTCTTTCTTTCTTTCTTTCTGTTTTTGTCTGAAGAATTTTAATCATTCTTCCGAGTCGTCAAGATATTATTACTAGTAAAGAGTGGCACACAGTTCCCAAAAAATTTACACTAATTGGCAAATTAGTTTAGGTACGCTGGGTTCTTCTTAGCGTTGACTAGCTGTGAACTCCCGTGGAAAGTTGTGGTTGTTCGTCCACTTCTGGATTTAAGTCGTGCCCCAACACTTGAGTTTAAAATGCAGATTGTGTTACATATCTGGCTTTTTTTTGTACATAAAGTTGGTTCACGCCTCTTAGGCCGATACACTCTAGACTTCCAGGAAATACCCTTAATAAATCGCTTTTTAGATAACATAACCCTTGACCCGTTAGGGTCACGTAATTGTATCGATGGAAACATTTACACACAAAACCCGGGATCTTTCTCTGTCTTCTGCTTGATAACTTAGTCGTGCCTATTTCTACTGAGCAGCCACTGATCCGGCTGCTTCGAGATACCATCTAAGTGATTTTATGTATCTTTGTAGTATTGTTTGAGTTGTCTGTGCTGATGAAGGCTCCATAACCGCAACGTTCGCGATTTGTTGGTATTTGTTATATTGTGAAGCTTGCTAATATACTTTTCGTTTGCTTTTATATCTTTTCTTGCTATTTCTTGATGTTGTCATTCCAGGTTCTTCTTTGCCTTCCTCTTCTTCGACTACCCTCCAATGTTTCTTTAAGCAGTCTTTGCAATCGAACCATGTCTCACCACGTGCCCAAACCAAGCTAGCTTGCGACGTCACACCACTGCTAAAAGAGGCTCCTGATGTCCGGCGAATTTGAATATTTTATCTTTGACAGATTTATTAGTTTTGTGTTTTAAAAAACTAATTCGTAAAATGCGTCTGTAACATTTATATTCCATAGCCGGAGTCCTCCTCTGCATTCGGGAGCCGCGTTAGCGGAGTCGACAGGTGACCTGCTTTCAAATCCAGCTGCAGCCACGGTCGGTGTTCGAAACCAGGCGGTTCCCAGGGTTCACCCAGACTCTAGGAAATGGGCACCAGAGTGACACTCTGGGGTAAATGGAGGACCGTCGCTGTAGCTACAGAGTTACGTGCGGACGGCGACATGTGCGGACAGTTTCTTATCAGCTGTCCGTACTGTTTGCAGAGCACTTATGGTTTTTAACCGTGTGCAATGACGCTGGTTCACATCTCCCGACTTTACCTTTACTTTCAGTGAGTGTCCAGCTCTTACATCCTTACAAGAAAAAAGACGCGAGTAAGCTGAGTTAAGAACCGACATCATAACAGTTGGGACATTCTCTGTTCCCATCTTCAGGAGAGTTCACTTTTGCGGTGCTTTTAATAGCCGCAGTCTTATTTCTTTTTTCGTCCTGCCTTCCCCCTTAGTGTTGTATGTCGACCAGACCCCCCCCCCCCCAGATGTGCTTTACTGCACTATTCTCTTCAAAACGGAAAATATTTTTTTAACGTAAATAAGACTCCGGGCAGGAGCATATCATTGCGAATATTCAGGTGTGGGAGGTAACGAGAAGGCTGATAGATTAGCTACCGCCGCTTCTCTAGGGTAAGCTGCTTCCTAAAGTCCATGCCGTGTGGCGTTGGTAGTCATGTCTATCCACAACCTTTTGTCTCGTGTACTTTCAATCACTTAAATGCTATAGAAAGATTCTCAGAATATCTTGGACAAAGAAGATGAGAAATATTGACATCTTAAAAGATCTGAACATCAAGGAAGATTGGCTATTAAACAGCATCCTGTCTCGAAAGCTGAAGTATTTTAGTCATATCAAGCGCCAGGACGGATTGGAAAACAATTATAGCAGAAGGTATGGTACCAGGAAGGAGGGGCAAAGGCTGACCGACACGAAGATGGGCACAGGATAAAAGTGACTCTTTGAGTATGAAAGTACATGAGGCGGGAGAACTGGTGAGAGACCAAGTTTCTTTATAATTACAAATGCAACCTTGTTCTTTTCTTAATTCCAACTGTAGCTAACGACGCGCTCTCTGAAACATCTTAAGTTCATTTCTGATTGAAAACCTAAGTACAAGATCAGGACTTGGAGCCACAGAAATGAACTACCTAAACCCGACCGCCACTTCCAGGCCCCAAGGGGCGAATCCTGTCCACATGGTTCGGCTGTAGGATGGTAATTCTCATTCTTGAGCTTCCCTGGCAGCTCAGGGAGCAAATACGCGATGCCGGTCGGTGATAGGTAGCTATTTGACTGCCAGTCTTTCACCAGTTGGTCAATTAGTCAAATCAGTGGACCCGCGGCCGTTATTTCAACACCGGATACTATCAGAAAAGAAAGGCCCTTTGGCAAGTTGTCGCCTTTCTCGTATAAGTACTTTTTTCTCTGCGAACTAGATAATATCATAGGTTACGAAGTCTGCAGGGTCTTTAACTAGTCACAACTCAGTGGATTTTTTTTTCATGCGTTTTGAGAACTATAGTAGCATTCTGAAAGTGGTACGAGATTCGCACCGTGGGAACGACCTGCCGCATAATATGGATCTCGACCTTCGATGTGCTGACCGCACCCAGTTAAAAGTTATGAGGACATAGACACATTTTCAATCTACATGTTGTAAACGTTTTATTTATTCTGTCCAATGAAAGTTTGTTACACTGGATGCTTTATGTAAGTTTGTTACACTGGATGCCCAAAGAAAATTTTTTACACTGGATGCTTTATGTAAGTTTGTTACACTGGATGCCCAACGAAATTTTTTTACACTGGATGCTTTATGTAAGTTTGTTACACTGGATGCTTTATGTAAGTTAGTTACACTGGATGCTTTATGTAAGCAGTTACACTGGATGCTTTATGTAAGTAGTTACACTGGATGCTTTATGTAAGTTAGTTACACTGGATGCTTTATGTAAGTAGTTACAATGAAAGTTTGTTACACTGGATGCTTTATGTAAGTTTGTTACACTGGATGCCCAACGAAAATTTTTTACACTGGATGCTTTATGTAAGTTTGTTACACTGGATGCCCAACGAATAATTTTTTACACTGGATGCTTTATGTAAGTTTGTTACACTGGATGCTTTATGTAAGTTAGTTACACTGGATGCTTTATGTAAGTAGTTACACTGGATGCTTTATGTAAGTAGTTACACTGGATTCTTTATGTAAGTAGTTACACTGGATGCTTTATGTAAGTTAGTTACACTGGATGCTTTATGTAAGTAGTTACACTGGATGCTTTATGTAAGTTAGTTACACTGGATGCTTTATGTAAGTTAGTTACACTGGATGCTTTATGTAAGTTAGTTACACTGGATGCTTTATGTACGTTAGTTACACTGGATGCTATATGTAAGTTAGTTACACTGGATGCTTTATGTAAGTAGTTACACTGGATGCTTTATGTAAGTTAGTTACACTGGATGCTTTATGTAAGTTAGTTACACTGGATGCTTTATGTAAGTTAGTTACACTGGATGCTTTATGTAAGTTAGTTACACTGGATGCTTTTTGTAAGTAGTTACACGGGATGCTTTATGTAAGTTAGTTACACTGGATGCTTTATGTAAGTTAGTTACACTGGATGCTTTATGTAAGTAGTTACACTGGATGCTTTATGTAAGTAGTTACACTGGATGCCTAGAGTAAGTAGTTACACGGGATGCCCAATGTAAGTTAGTTACACTGGATGCTTTATGTAAGTTAGTTACATTGGATGCTTTATGTAAGTTAGTTACACTGGATGCTTTATGTAAGTTAGTTTCACTGGATGCTTTATGTAAGTTAGTTACACTGGATGCTTTATGTAAGTTAGTTACCCTGGATGTCCAATTTTAGTTAGTTACCCTGGATGCCCAATGTTAGTTAGTTACCCTGGATGCCCAATGTAAGTTAGTTGCCCTGGATGCCCAATGTAAGTTAATTACCCTGGCTGCTCAATGTTAGTTACCCAAATGGTTACCCCCCCCCCCCCTGCTCAATGTGGGTCAATCTGTCAAATGTAACCACTGATGTCGTTAAAATTTCTGCAGCCAGCTGATATTGTATCACAGTAACCTTTCAGTAGTCACGGTGTTTTCATTTCTTTCATTTTCGTGATAATTCTAAAGTACGGATTATTCACATCTGAACAGACAGAGTTGTTTTCTTCCAGTATAGCGTTCAGGTTTCTCTCTGACCGTGATGTTCCCACCTATATGCTAAGTTTTGACAACAGAATATTAGGACGGACCTTTGGATCCATGAAAGACGATTTTGACGCGCTGGATGTATGATGCTGTATTCGGTATCATAGACCAATTGGTACTGGTGGATCATGTGTGGTTTTTCTTCTCCTTTGTGCACCCCACCGTCTGTTTATCCAAGTGGACTTTGCCTTTGTGTCGGAGCCTGAGTTTTGTGTGTAAATTCTAATTTTACTGGCTTATTTGTATGCTGTTGCTTTCACCTTGCTGCTCGGCAAGTGTGGGATCCATCGCTATTGTCATTCTGTGAGGATTAAGAATATCTTCTTCTTTAGCAATCCGAGCTCTTGAGGTTCGTTGCTGCAGATATCACCTGCGTCCATTCATCTCTGTGGTTGGTCTTCTCTTTCCAGTTAGTGACACCAAGTGTTTGCAGGTCTGTTTGGGCATTATCTCTTCGTCTTCTTGGTTTGCCTCGTGGTCTAAGACCATTAACTCCCATGTGTAAAAAGTTTTCACTTCTCTGACATTCTCTCAATATGCCCCAACTATTTCAATCTATTAGCTCTCATAATGTCAGTGATCAGAGGTGATTTACACAGATTATGAATTTCGTTATTGCTTCTCACTCTCCATTCCGCATGAAATTTTCGTTATTGCTTCTCACTCTCCATGAAAATTTCGTTAAGGCTTCTCACTCTCCATTTCCCATGAAAATTTCGTTATGGCTTCTCATTCTCCATTTCCCATGAAAATTTCGTTATTGCTTCTCATTCTTCATTACCAATAAAAATTTCATTATGGCTTCTCACTCTCCATTCCCCATGAAACTTTCGTTATTGCTTCTCACTCTCCATTACCCATACAAATGTCGTTATTGCTTCTCACTCTCCATTTCCCACGAAGAATATCCTGAATATCTGTAATGCCATGGAAAGTCTTGCTCTTACATCAGATCACTTTAGGTGTAGTGCCTGTAATAACTGCATTTTAATGAGCTGACAAATTTATCTGGTCTTCTCTTTCTGAGTAAATTTTATTAGTTAACTAGCTTCATTAAACAATATGCCAGCCACCTTTATTTCCAAGCAGGCATAGTCGAGACCTTATGGGGGCATGTTCAGAAGAGCAAACTGATCACCAGTCTGGTGAGAGTGATGCAGCGAAAAGTGACGAGGAGGATCTAGTCTGATACTCGTCGTTCAGAGGAAAGGCAAGATGTTGACATATAATCACACTGTTACTGGCACCATTTATATTAGAACTCTGCGCTGGCTGCTAAAGATGGTGACAGAGCACTTACAGGAATGCCTTAAGTACTGTGATCTCAGTTCTTGAATCAATTCAACTCCTGGCGGCCACAGTAGTGTGGATAGGTAGGCCGGTGCCTAATATCCTACAGCACCGGACACAGTCAAATCAACACAAACAAGAGCAACAACAAATAGAATGCAAATTAACAAAACATTTCCCATTTAATATCAGCAAAACAGAAACAAAAGGAAACAAAACATTGTTCCCATATGCAATCATTCACTGTGAAAACTGCACCACACAACCTGGATCCTTACGCACGGCTGCCAGTGGACAAATCAGATGCCAATAACTTCAAACTAAAAATGCTGCCATACAGAGATAGAATTGCTGGCAAAAATTACTTTCAGGGATAAAATAAACATGCCTCAGGCTGCTGCATGAAGTCACGTGAAGATTCTGGCAACTTGGAAGGGGAAGATATTGTGCACCAGGAACGTAGGTAATTACACAAAAGTAACATCAATAAGTGGCTGCAATAATGAAGGGCAAACAAAATGATGTATGACTACATGGGAGGTCCCATTCTTGGTGGCAGCGGCATTCCAGCTGCAATAGGAAAACAAAAGAACATGAGTATTACTTATGTTACATTTAACATTGAACACTTAGAGATGCATGTACAAGATAGAATAACTTTTAGATTATAAACTTTGGTGCCTTATTAATACCCTAGCCTAAACTGGGCTAGGATCCACAGTTCATGGGACAGTCTAATATTTCAGGGGGTGGTAGATAGGATGAGTGCACTTGTGGGACCAAGGCTGCAAGCAGTGGTGTGACCTAGGCATCACTCTCTCATGGGATGTAGATAGGGCCAGTTCTTGATGTTTTGGGCTAAAAAGCATGCTTTTAAAAGCATCATAAGGCCAGGAAACCCAGTCTTCCCACCCTCTAAAATGCTGGGCTGTCCTGTGACATCATCTGGGGTAGAATATTAATAAAGCCTAAACCATCGCGCTGAACACAACAGTAAAACCACAGGGCTTGAAACCCATACTGGGAATTCTTCCAATAAACATCAATTAACAGGCTGATATAAATCAACCACAAACAGAAAAACAGATTAGAGCACCACCAGCGAAAAACATAAAAGAAGAACCACCAGCCTCCCATGACCGCTGACACTGTCACAACAAGAACCTAAAATCAGACTCAAAAGCACCTTTTTTTTTTTCACCAGCCTGCAGAGTGAGTGTGTGTCTATCTGGCTTAACCATCTGCACGTCCATTTATTCAGAACTCCTCTCCTCAGGCAGTAATAATGGGTTGGTGTGCACTGTCAGCCCCATACCCCCCAGGCAGCGGTGATTATGCTTTCATCAGCCCACCTCCTTATTGATCCTCCAAGTCTTTTGCTCATCAACCTTCAGGCTACAAGGCAAAGACTTTAATAACACCAGCCATGAGATCTGCCTGATTTCCATTCTTCCCTTCCATATCCCCTCCCCCTTTCCCCCTGCTAAAAGAATAACACATTGCAACTCCATACATTTATCTGGCATTACTAGAAAAGACAGAAAGAAGCACAATCACATTTGTAAAAAATAAATAGCACATTCTGAAATATTTTATCGATAGTGATGTGATGTTCACAATGTTATCATTAACATTTTAACTACACTACTATTAACTGAAATCATTTCAGTTTATATGGCTTAGAATGTGGAGAATGGTGAAACGCATTTTCCTGCCTAATCATTTCTGCAAGTGTTAAAAACACTTCTATTATTTTCTATTCAACAGGCTAAAAATGTCTGATAATTATAAAAGCATTACAGAATATTTCAGCAGATTCGTGCATTCAGCTAACAAGAAGCGATAGAAATTACGTTTTCTCCACACAACAAATTATTTTTAAAAAAATAACCACTCTAGTAGTTGTGTGCAGAGTATCACTGATTTCTTTATATGGGTAAGACTCAAGAAAGTGCTCACTTCTTGTGACAATACGCGCGGTGACTTCAGAATGTCTTTCCTTACCAACTTTTATTTGTATGTATTTTGAAGTATACAGACAAATAGGGATTTGGATACATCCTTAATCTAAGTAAGACGACCACATCAAACCTTTAATTCTCCTGGACCGTTGGTCATATCAAACACTAAAACTTTTTCCCAGATGTTAAGTGTTGAGGTACAGAGATAAGACTGACCAAGCAGACTTACTGACTGGAGATTTGCACACCATCTGTTGGTGTCAGATATTTTATCTCCTAGCCAGACTTTTAGGAGCAGCTAACTCCGGCTAATTGTGTTTAATTCCCCCTGAGGTTACCTAACTCGACGGCAGGTCCGGCGGTCACTATTGACATGGTGAGCAGAAAGTGTTAACAGAAGAATTGACACCGTCTGATTTTATTGTGATGGCAGGTGAAGTAGGCCGGAGGTGTGACTTGTCCTATTTGCTCTGGTCAGATGAATTGACCAGGAGATCCTAGCGTGGGAATTCAAACAATAGTTGTACAGCCCTGACTGACAGGGAATATACACCCACAGGGGAGGAGCTGTGATATCCCGTAATGAGAATGATTTTAGGCGTAATGTAGGAGGAGCTTGATAAAAGTTATAAAGGGGTGAACTATAGGTCTGGTAAATGAGATCCTGTCGAGCACATGCCATCTGTTGGGCTTAACCTAAGCTTGAGACAGAACTTTTGGCATCGTGGTTTCATTTTTCCAGGTAAGATCGACATTAGGTTCATATCTATATTTTATGATAGAGATCTGTCTTTTTGCTCAAGTGTGTGTCTTCATCACTTTGTAGTACTCCTAGGCGGACATTTCTTCATTCTCGTAGGGCACTGTCACATTGCTTTATTTCCTATTTGATAGTGTCATGAATGTTTTTCGGGCACATGTGTTTCAATGTTGTAAAACCTAAATGTTGTTGTTGCCATTGAAATTTAATGAACTATCATGTTTTTGAAATCACAAGCGTGAAGATAACTTTGGCAATCTTTTCACGTGTGGTTAATGTGAATCTGTATTACATACAGCTAACACACTGAAATGTGTTTAACTCTCGGGAGGCTAATGCGGAGATTGATCCCGGAGAGTAAATCCACGAGATTTGTTATTTGATTCGCCTCAGAAATATTGTTAGCTTTCTGGGCGCGTCGATTGTTCCAAGCATAGATTCCAGAACTGGTTCTGTCTGACTGATTGTCATTTTGAGTCTGTACGAGAGATGGCACCTGACGTAGAAGACTTGACTATCATTACAGGACGTGTAGAGGAAGGCAGAAGATGCAACAGTTGGAATGTGAGACATAAGCCCTTCCAAATTGGACAGGAGTGAATGTGAGCATGAGGGAGAGATGAAATGTTTTATTTAAATAAACATGCTTGATGTTAGTATAATATACATGCTTAGTGTACATCTAGAGCAGATACTACAAATATGCGCTTGTTTCTTCATTCTCCAGTTCCCACATTGGGCAGGGACTAGTAGGCATCCATTATTTGCCGACCGTCGAGTGTAACGACCTGCAGAAAGCAGTGAGGACGACAAACTGGAAAAGATAGGCAGGGTCTCAAGCCGAGAACTGTCCTGATGAGCTAAGTTATGTACAACTTTAATGTCATCTATAACATCATCCCAACTCTACTAGCCTAAACAAGTTCATTTTATTTTAATTTCGATTTATTAAATAAATCTTTTTGATGTTGTTACACAGAGTTAAGTAAATTGTGTACTTAGGTTCAAGTGTCTTTGTGCATATTAGTTTACTTCAGCTAACAAATATTTAAATCACTTGATGGGGGCTTTTAAGTAATGCCAGGAAAGGAGACCAGTCGCAGGGGTTAAATGAGCACCTGGATTATATCACAGTGGGTGTATCCAGATATCTATCTATCCCTTCTCCTTCTCCTGTGGATACAAGTACAGCAACTTTCATTTCATGGAACGAGCCACTCGCTGTTTTCTTGGCTATCCAGGACTGTCTAGGATCAACATAGCTTAGATAATAGTCCAGTTTCTCACGTGGGTGGGCATTGTTAAGGTTCAAACCCACACCCTCACTATATCAGTGTACTTACCCACGTGGGCGCGCGACACTTCTAAAAAGGCGGTAGGCATGATGTGTTGTGGGTTACAGCAAGGCTCTGATATCTGCACCTTTTGGCCAATGTTGGCAAGTTTTCAATTACAACAGTCTTTTCCTTCGTGTGGGTTCTGGGGCTCCGTTGTGGAGAGAGAACAGACCGTCTCCCCAACAAGCATGCCACACAGTTCACCTATTTACGAGTGTTTCCTTCAAAGTTGGGCCGTATCTGACTGAGAGACAAGGGGCAAACAGTCCGCAAACATATGAGCCAGATAGGTGAAACGGATGTTCACGCAAGACTAAGGTACTGAAGAAGAAATCAAGAGGTGGATGAAAAATCAGAACTTTCCTCCTGAGTTTACAGCCGTTAAGATTAACAAGCTTTTAACTCATCATGCCCCATGTCTACGCACCAGGCAGTTACAGCCAGTACCAACACTGCAATACCAACCTAGTGGCTGCTGACCAAAGACTTCACTACATTTTTAAAAAAAAACCTAAATGTCAGAAAACCCACTTTCTCTAGGCAACAGGATTAACAGGGCGGTTGGACTGTTATCTTGTGGTAAAGCTAGGCTGCAGTATATATATGCCCTTTTGTGAACACATGATTTGAGCAAACTTCGAATTATTCATCTTTGACATCATGCATGTCAGAGGGGTGGCGGGTCTAACCTTATCTACCCCCAAAATCCAAAGCAACCATACTAATAATAAACATGCCAGCACAGAATGGAAGCAATTAAATGGTAACTATTAATATGGAGCTCTGGGAGGAACTTAACAATATCAATTTTTAAAGGGGTGAGGAAAAAAGACACTGGCACAGGAGAGGAAACATTGAGAAAAACCAGATAACTAATTATTATAATGTTCTTGCATTAGAGCCCATATCAATCTTGTTTTTAAACCAAAAAAACTGATTATTAGAATGTTCTTGCATTAGAGCCCATATAAATCCTTTTCATAAACCAGATAAATAATTATTAGAATGTTCTTTAATTAGTCGTCTTTTACAGCATATTTGTTATGGGGGTAGGCAGTCTATTATTTTCCCCCAAAATGGGGTCCTCGAACCCGCAGAAACAAATGTAGACTAAATCGGTTACTACTGTATGGATAAAAAACAATTAAAATTTACCAATCAATTACTCACATCCTTAACCGGCGCCTGCGCAGGAAAAAAATTCAATATTTTAGCAGAACCAAAAGAGGGGGGGGGTGTATGGATGGAATTATAAATTTATTATAAATCAAAATACACGCACAAATAGACACTTCCTTGTACACATGAACGACAGGGACCCATCATCAGTCTAAGCTTTAGGACGGGGGTATGGCAGACTGAACAAGCAAATAAACAGGCTTTCTGAGTGGTATACAACTGTGCATACAAACCTGTTCTGCAGAACTGTCACTTATACAGAATAATAAGAAGGGAATACTGGCACAATGAATCAACAGCATATACAGTCATAAACTATAGAGAGACTCAAAAACACTTCCAACAGTACCACAAGAACATGTCGGTCGATGTCATTGATTCAGGAAGTTAACACATGCAGAATCTCCCATATCACAGGAGCCAGACTGAGTGTGACATAAACCTTGCTGCAATGCAGACAGACTGAGAAAAGACAAAGACACAAGCAAGCAAGTTTCAATAAAAAACAAAAAACCTGCTGAAATCAGATGCGCAGAATCACAGGCTTTATAAGACTGCAACATAATTTGCTTTATGACAAAATTATCATCTGACTAAACAACAACCAAATAGCTGCACAATAGATCTGAAAGTTTGCAATTTGGAAAAAAAAAAAAAAAAACTCCTAAGCAACTGCTCAATTTATAACTATTTGTTGTTGCGTAAACATATTAGTCACTTTTACTGGCAATTGGAAGCTCCCACACAAACATAAGCGGCGACAAACAAGGGCAGGGGACGCTAAAAGCCCTAAAGTGCATAAAGTTTTAAAGTCATCAAAGTCAAGAAGATCGATTTCACTTCACCAGGTATCATCTTATATGGCTCAGAAGCCAGCTGACAGCTCGAATGAATGTCTTACAAAGCATGCGGAGACCATATCACGGGGAGGTAATCTGTTCAACACTGGTTCCCTAATGAGACAAGAGTTCGGCCCCTTCTCCTGGACACACACAAGGATAAAAATAAAATACTGCACACTATTTGTAACAGGAAGGAGCACTAGAGACTTCAGCATCCTAACTTTCTAACTCATTAACAGAAATTAAGTCACATCACTTCAGGGGAGCCCACTGGCAACATCAGAACACTCACAAATAAACAAAATCTGCGCCGAGGCTTTTAATTAGGTGAGATTCAGAGTTTGTTACAATTAGGAAATAAATATATTCGTAGTCGAGGTGTGGTTGGCCTAATGTTTAAGAACACATGACTAACATGCAAGAAACCAGGGTTCGGGGTTAAGGGGTGGTTCCTAGCCTGAATAATCTGTTATGACAGTACTAGCCATGAGGCTCTCTCCCTAGAGGTTTTTTTTTTAAATTCTGTGTCTGCTGTATACGTCTTATAGCTTGTAGAAAGTGCTTCAAGCTTCTGTTCTTAACCCTACCAGACCTGAGGCCCTGAACCTAATGTCCCCTATACCTGAGCTCCTGGGCATTAATGCGAAGAAGAAAAAACATGACATACAAAAATATTAGTTGCATGCAAACAAGTGGCTAGAATAAGATGAAACATTGTAGAAAATAGGCTTATCTTTTATCTAGCGCCAATATTCTACCTATGTGTGCCAATCCACTCAGGATTGTTTCACAAAGTGAGCATCAGATGTTGCTGTTTGAGGGACATGCCCTTCTCTTACTATCAATCTATTTCTAGATTTAAAATTTTCAAGATTCTCCTCATTATTCGAGCTGAAGGTGTCACTTCAACTGTGAACGTATTCTTCATGAAATTATGACTCCGCAGAGTCTGAATCAACCAAAGTATCGATCACCTGTTGGACTGTGAAAAGTCTAGACCTACTTTACTTTCCTGCCACAGTGCTTGGTTCATCAGCCACTCATTTTATTGTGAATTTTCATAATTTTTTTCATGTAAAACAACCAATTTTATCCAAACACATGCAGGTGGACATCTAGGAAGACTATCAACGAGATCTGATTACGATTGCCTAGTTTGTTTTAGTCTGTGACGCATCTTTTTCCCGTACTACGCAAATAGCCGAAGATTAGGGACAGTGGTATAGCGTCAGGTTAAGAAATTCCCGGAAAATTGGGCCAGTGGCCTGGTAGGGTTAAATACTGAGGTCCAATTATATTCACCAGGGATGGATTTTAAAACAAACAATGGACTTTGGTTCTCAGGCTGACCAACCTTAAAATGAGTGTACCAGGAAAAATAAAGACAGCCGACATGATACTGACAACATCCCACAACAGGCTGCTGACTGATTAATAAAACATAAGGATCTAGCACCATATATCTGACGTGCCACATGCATGAAAAGGGTCATTTCCTGTTACTTCACATGCATGAGGTCATGTGACATCCTTCCGTCCACTTTTTACATGCATGAGGTCATGTGATATTATCCTTCAGTCTACTTTTACAAGGTCATGTTACATCCTTCCGTCCACTATTTACATGCAAGAGATCAGGTTACATCCTTCCGTCCACTATTTACATGCACGAGATCAAGGGTCATCCTTCCGTCTACTATTTACATGCACGAGATCAGGTGTCATCCTTCCGTCTACTATTTACATGCACGAGATCAGGTGACATCCTTCCGTCCACTATTTACATGCACGAGATCAGGTGACATCCTTCCGTCTACTATTTACATGCACGAGATCAGGTGACATCCTTCCGTCCACTATTTACATGCACGAGACCAGGTGACATCCTTCCGTCTACTATTTACATGCACGAGAGTGTGCTATGTTTTAGTTTATCTCATAACCTTTTTCTGTTCACACATGTTCTTCTTTATAACCAAATAATCCCAGTGTTGATTCCAGAGCCCCACTGTGAGGAAAACAAGAACAGACCCACTGCCTCTCTAATAAGCATGTTGTGGGAGTCGACTAGTTGGGGGTTTTCTTCAAAGTCAAAGTGCATTTGCCTGAGAGGCAAGGAAGCCACAGTCTGCAAATAAGTTAGATCAGGAACAAGTCTGTAAAGTCCAGAGGCGGATGAACAACCACAACTTTCTGCTGGAGTTTACAGCCGGTGAACATGAAGAAGAAGATTATCATTTCAGTTTGATAAACACGTGAAAAGGTAAAGAACCTGTTTAAACAGCATAAGGCATATCAGACCCAACTTGTGCTGCACAGCACACTCCTCCCTATAACTGGCTAAAATTGAATTATGTAATTGCCGTTCCAGTTTTCACAGCAAATGGGTCACCCCATAATTCCTGTTCTTGTGCCAAATGAAACCACACAGGATGTCCATCACTGTCCCTTGTTAAAGAAACTGACACAGACTGCAGTCTGAGCAAATGCAGCAGCACATATGCACATGTAAACGTTCAAGGCAGCCGTCAAAAGTGCCAACACAAACAGTCAACAATAGAAAAGCAACAAACTGTTAATGAAGAGAGCAGTCTTAACAGATGTAATTAATAGCATAAGGCACCCTCAGTTTTCCAGCAACTGGCCATTCGAAGTTAATGGATTATGTCAGGTATATGTCGACAGCCTACATTTGTTATGAACCAATCATCATATAAAGGCTAATATGGTCTGGTCTATATTACACTAGCCACCTTTACTTCCTATATAATTTCCTAGTATTCACTTAGCCTGTGTCGAACTGGAAACCTGACAAATTTTTAAAAACTACCTCGGTGGAAGTTCAAGCCCATAACCAATGGGCAAACAATTGTGCTGGCCTCTGTACTAAAGAAAAATTACCCCATAAAAATTTTAGGGTCAGTAGGATTGACTTCTTTATACGATGACTCAAGACTTTTATCTGCAGAACGGTTAATAAACCTGTTAACAACAGCTTTTTACAAAGCAAAAATGCTGTAGCTCCAGTGGTAATTCCCAGGACAGACAGTAAAAATGCCCTTGAACCAAACAACCCAGAAACAATCCCATGATACTCAGGGTGTCAGGTAAATAGTTATGGACATAAAAATGCAACATCCCCTCAAAAAAAAAATCTTTTACAGCATGATCTCATTTTAAATGCTATTTTCTTGTTAAACACCTGCAAAACTATACTGTTAATGCTTCTATTGACACTAAGGCTATCATCATTTTTGCCAGCGACCAACAGGTAAAAAAAATACAGTACTCGTCATGATCTGCATTTCTCTTTTGTCTAAGAAACTAACTCATCGGATACTAATCAATTACACAGATTATGTCCGGCAGAAAATGTGACCACCATTGGGTATGAAAAGCACAGGATGAGCCCAATGATAATTACTGTTGATTTGAATGGCTTGATCATGATACACCTGAGGATAGGCCATACCAACAAATGTCTAGGCTTTGTATCAATAATACACAAACGTGTCCTGATGCAATACCCTTTGTACACACCAATGTGTGTGTGTGTGTGTGTGGGAGAGGTTGCTGATCTCATTATCTTTCGGTGTACCCCACTAGGACATCACACAAGCGATAAACATCCGTTGACACAAAGTGACAACATGCGAATAAGGATTACCCGCAAAGAGGTCCTAGAAACCCCTTTCATTCATTAGGCCATATTTATGGCCCGGCTTTATTCAGGGCTATATTCAAATAACGAGAAATTGCATCCCACATGGGGACAACTATATTAAGTAGGATCTTACTTTCAGGGAATTAATAGCATAATTTCATACTTATAGATGTACAGCAAAGCCCCATAAAAATGTATGTCTATACAAATCAGGAATACAATACTATCACTTCTCTTTTTTTTTTTTACAGTCTATGCAGTGTGACGTTGACAGTCATATCTATTCAAAACTCTGACACAGATGATAATCCATGCCATGATGTCAAACTGTCCAGCATCTTTTCTCTCTGTCTTCCTCTGCCTCTTTCCTCTCCAACTTTCCTACTGTCACGATATACTCCAGTTTTCTCCTCATCACTAAAGAATGTAGATTGTCTTTCTCTGAAGTGGGCAATCAGTTCTCTTTGTGAGTCAGTTCATTCCAAGATATCCTCATTACTCTTTTGATCTGTCTAGGGTTCTCTCATAATCCATCTTAGAAACGCCATCTCCGCAGCTTCGAAATAATTTTTCACAAATCTATGATATCACCACAAGACTCAAATAACCTAAATTCCCTGTGTGAGTTCCTAGGTATTGCAGTATAGTTTTCAAGCATAACAGGACATGGCACCTGCACTTTTAAGGGTGAATGAAAAAGAAATTATGAAAATACTTAATCATCTTCCTTCTTTCGGCCACAGATAATTTTATTTGCATACTCTTGTTCTAGTCATCACTTCATGCGTTTTTGGTGTAACTAAACAGTTCAATAAACTTCTCTTAACAGAGTATTAAAATTAAATTAGTCACAGAAAAAGTTAGTGGCAAAGTTTAGAAACCATAAAGTATCTGTTCAAAGTGGACTATAGTCTATATAAAAAAATGTCAAACATAAATGTAAAGTGCAATCTTTGGTCTCATGACACGACAACAAATTCGAATTAAAGGGACAATCTTTAGTAACCCCTCCCCATCTTCGTTATTGTGAAACATGACACTAAAAAGAAAAGCGCAACCTCTTATCATGTCAAATCCACACACACAAATTAGTGTGTGTATTTTGATATAATGAAACAATAAGCCCAAATATAAACGCAATCTGGAGTATCACAAAAATCACAGCAAACCCCAGTGAACAGTAAACACAGAGACTCTAACCTCGCATGACACCCCCTGGTGGCATTGGTGGGATACCCTGTGGCCTCATTGCTGGAGTGCCTGTTGAAACAATGTTTTTTGAGTGAATGTAGTGATTTCAATAATTGCGGACACATAGAAAACATTGCACAATTTGTTGCCAGGCATAGTTACATTATCATATGGCTAGTTGTGTATCCTTTACAGGACGTTGCAGAACCAACCCCAGCAGCCCCTGGCTGTTGTGTGGGTTTCTCTAGGCAAATTTACGTCCAGTAGTTTGCCATTGCTTTCTGGGCAGTCGGCCCCCGATACCAGGTTCGAAACCAAAACAAGGTGCATGGCCTGCAGCTGGGATCGAACCCGGCACTACGAAGTAGTAACATCAACATATAGTAACGGATTTAAAAGGTGTGAAAAACTCCACTCAAATACAAAATGGCCTCTTGCTATACACCTGTCATCTAATCGCTGAAAGTTCACGCGTCACACGACTTACAACTGTAACCTGCAATCTGTACTGCAATTTTGCATTTTAGTTTTTCTCTCTTCGAAAATTGCTATAGAAAAGTCATGTAAAAACTGTATCACTGGCTTTAGATTTTACCCCGATCTGACTATTCACCAGTATACAGGTGAACCATAGAGACACTTTATTGTTGTTCTGTTCACAGGGAAAAACAAACTGTTATAAAAATGTTTTGAAAAACTAGGATTAGCAAAAAGAAGTCCTTTGGTTTGTGATGTTCCGCGTGGCTTTTGCATCAATTTATGATTTTTAAAAAAATTTATTAAGATGTGATACAATTTTTACATGATTTTTTTTATACTGCATTATAAAGGGAAAGGTCTAGACTCCCCATACTGCTGCTGTTGATGAATCTCTGCCAGATGGTGACAACAATCTTGATATTATGACAGACATCTAAGTGACAAACCTATTGGCGATAATTTAGTTTCAGATTTAAAAATTGAATACAATATTTCAGTCAGATCCTCTGATTCGATCAGCCAGATGGTGACAACAGTCTTGATATTATGACCGACATCTAAGTGACAAACCTGTTGGCGATAATTTAGTTTCAGATTTAAAAATTGAATAAAATATTTCAATCGGACCCTCTGATTTGATCAGCTGTTTTTCCTCAATTTTCGGTTGTTGTGAAATCTGACTTGTCAAACAAAAAGATCATAACATCCAAAGTATTGAAATTAATTGTTTCAAATAAAGACTAGCTGATACATAACTGAACAGAAAAGACGCGAATTTTTAAAATTGGATAGCAGTACTGTTAACCAAATAAAAAAAAAGTAAGGTGAGCACCAAATTTTTTTAATGTAAATAATCTTCAGATGTGTCAACATCCTTGAATGCTGTGTGAATCAAATAATATTTTGCTGTAATACTGACACTTAAATAGTTTAGATTTATTCTGCACACATTTATGTTTAATTTGATGTATTCTGTCCTGATACAGCCAATACTTCTCTTCAGGAAAGTTTAGCAGTAAAAATATTCTGCTTAAAATGATTTCTGTCCAAACCCCAGAAGAAATGTGGTCCTGAAAGAGTTAATCATCTAACAAGCCACTACACTGTTGGTAGCAGGTGGTAACAGATATTCAAACAATGGTTTCCAAGTTGAATTTAAATAATGTGGACATAAATATATTTCATTTGTCGAATTCCATGTAGATGGTAGATGAAATAATACAGTTAGAAATGGACTCCAAATACAACTGAAAGAAAAGGGGAAGTAATGCTCCCGCCTTCACATGTAAAAGGATGGTTGAAATTTGTGGTTTTCAGCCTAACATTCAATTTCTTCAAATTAGTCGCCTTTTAGACCTTCTTTTTAGGGGCAGAGTTTTTTTTTTTTTAAAGCCCTGGAACCAAGTGGGATCCCAAAAAAAAAAAAAAAGCACAAGCAAAAAAATTTAGACAAAAACTATGAGGTATGAGATAAATAGGGAAACCTACCTATAGGTGGAACACCAACTCGTGGTGGCTGTGGGGTCATCATCTGTGGAGATGGAGCACCAACTCCACGTGTGGGTCCCAGCAAGCCAGGAGCTGCTCCTACAGTTGCAGCACCCACGCCACGTCCTGCTGCCCTGCCTACACCTGTTCCCTGGCTGGCACCTGACAATGGTACTCGAGCACTACCTTCCTGAAAACGATGGAAACAAATAACATGAAGGCATTATCTGATGCAAATTTAGCAGATCACCATATATTCTGATTACATTTTCACAATAATTTCCTCAGGTATTTGTCTCATTCCCGCATAAAAGTCAACTTAATGCTCAGAAATTAAATATCTGAGAAAGGTGGTCCAATGACAAGAAGGGACAAAGTCCACATTTAGATAATATGTCAAGATCTTGAAACCCAAGCCTTACAAACTCAAGTGGATCAGTCACAGTTAGGATGGTCTGGGCATGTATGTAGAATGGGAGAAAATCTGTCACTATGACAGGTATGGGAGGCTAAGAACGAAGGAACCAGACATGCAGGACGACCTAGAGTCCGCTCGGAAGACAAAACCCGACAGTCCTTGACAGAGTACTAGAATGAAACAAAGCCAGAAAGAAAACTGCTGATAGACTTCTAACAAATATTGCATGATCCAAAAAAAAATCCCTTTGAGTTGAGCACAGACATCACAGGACTTGAGACATTAGTGATCCGTCTCCATCTGAAGCAGCCAGCACATAGTTCTAATCTGATGGTACCGGTAGCAGTCTGACTGTTTGCCTTGCCTTTCTTCTGAATGCTGAGTATCAGCCAGATCCATCAGATTCTCCCTGTTGCATCAATCCCTTCAAACCAATAATTTAGTAGTGCTTTGGCATTGTTCACATGCAGCTTGCTATGCATCAATTCACCACCAAGTGATGCATAACCAGCCAGTCTGTCTGCATGGTTATTTCCCAAAAGATTTAAATAGCATGCTCAGTGAGTCCTTAATTGTACAGTATGAATACCTATGATCTAGAAAAGGCGTTTGACAAGGTACCCTTGAAGAAGCTCTGGGACTGCTTGGCAGGGAAAGACATCCCAGCACCCCTGATCAGTGCAACAATTTCTACAAAAGCTGCAAAATTTATGCAAGAATAGCATACCAAAAGTCCTGTAAGGAGAAGACAAAGAAGTACTCTGTAGGGTACTGGAAGGTGAGACCAATCTGTATATCAGAGCTGGCATTTGCAGATGATGTGGCCCTGATAGCTAAATCAGTCCAACTTACTTGTCTGGAAAATGAAGCTTGAGAAGAGAGGGATGACCATCAGTATCCCCAAAACTAAGACCATGATGGGACAGTATGCATTGAAGCAGGTCAGCCAGTTCAAATACCTTGGAGTTGTATTAGACCGAGGCATTAAGACTGAGCTGGCTATATGATAAGTAGTGCTGAGAGACTCTTCCAGGACATAAATCAAGGGTTTCTTAGTTTGGACATATATGGGAGAAAATCTGCCACCATGGCAGGCTAAGAACCAGGGAACCAGACCTCCAGGACAATTGAGGGTGCGCTGGGGAGACAACATCCGACAGTCCCTAACTGACACAGTACTGGAATGGAATAAAGCCAGAAAGAAAACTGCTGATAGACGTCTGGTGATCTCTGGCAAACCTCTACACCCCAAGGTAGAAGAGGAGCGACTAAGTAAGTAAGTATGAATACCTATGTATTATTTTCACTTGCACAAGTAGACCTAGACATATTTTAAAAAAAAATAATACAATAAAACCTTTGATATATATAGTGCACCAAATAGTTTTCTTCGTCTCTACTTTGCATTTACCAGCTGTAAACTCTGGTGGAAAGTTCTAATTGTTCATCCAATTTTTGGACTGCAGCCCCGTTCCAGAACCTAAGTTCTGCGTGCCCATTCCTATTACAAATCGGACTCTTATGACATTCTTTTGCGTAGGCAGTGGGTATGTTCTTTTTTTCCCCCCATATAACAGGGTCCCGGAACCCACACAGGGACATCAAAGGGTCAACAATAATTTATCATTTAATTTACTGGAACATTAGATTAAATAATTATCTTAACATTAATCTACATTGTATGCCATGACTAACAGGAGCAAGGGGTGCTAGACTAAAGAGTAAATCTAGGTAAATATTTAGATGGTGATCCTATAATTAGGTTCCCTGAATGAGCCTATTCCATAATCTCTGAAAACAGCTTGCTCAGTTGACAACAGTAAACCAATTAATACCACAGGCTATCTATAAATATGCAACATTAACAAAAAGAAGCTGTAAAAAAATATAAAAAAACAAAAAGGATCAGAATTAGGAAAATGTAATTTTGTAATCCTGATAACAATATAACAACACTATCCTTGCAGTGGAACCCACAGGGTCAAAGAAATTCTTCTTCAAGTTCACTAGCTGTAAACAGAAGGGAAAAATGTTGGTAGTTTATCCATGTCTGGACTTATAGTCTTGTTCCACAAGAGTTGGGCATGCACATCCATTTGGCTGGCTTACTGTTTATGGGTTCTACATGCTTTAGTTTTTGACTTGATATTCATAATATGCATATGAACATAACATGCTTTATTGATGAAATACAACTGCTGTGATGGGAGTTTGGAAGGGCCGAATGTAAGACAGGCCTGCGTGCCTAATTTGTAACCCTTTGAAAATAAAGTCTGTTTGTTCGTTCTTCTTGCCTCTCAGGCAGATGCACTCCTACTTTGAAGGAAACATCCTTAATTAACTGATTCTTATTATATGCTTGTTAGGGGCTTTGGGTTTATTATCCCTTTCCCCACAAAAGGGCCCCTGAATCCACACATAAAGATCACAGAAATAAAGTGAGACCAAACAACCCCACTTGAATTATGACAGGACTAAATGTTTAGCAGGACTAATGTCAAACACACCATAAGAATTTAATGTATATAGAGTTTTTGACATTTTTACTGACAGGACTAATGTCAAACACACCATAAGATTTTAGTGTAGAAAGAGTTTTTGACATTTTTTTACAGACAGGACTAAATGTTTAGCAGGACTAATGTCAAACACACCATAAGAATTTAGTGTAGAAAGAGTTTTTGACATTTTTTAACAAACATTTTATTTCTGTAATAAAATAAAAAGTTCACCTCAGCAGCTGGCGGGCCTTCGACGGTCATGGACACAAGATGTTCGCCTCTCAAGAGGACTAACCCTAGTACTCTCTTCTCTTCTTTTTCATTGGACTTGATGTTCTTTGGCTTGATTCTCCTGAACTCGTCACAGTCGCCAAGAATGAGATTCATGTGTTTATCAAAGGCTTTGAAAGTGCCTATGAAAACACGCCCGTCTTGCAGTTGACAGCGCATCCTGTAGTTGATGTGCTGCACCATCTTGGAACTTTTATTTATCGACTGAAATTAAACAACTGTGAATTTTCAGAACACTTTCCTAAAAAGATTACTTTCTGATCTAGGCACTTTATTAAATTCACTGAAATCACAGGCACAATGACATTACTTAAATAATTAATATATTATAAATTCAATAACAGCCAAAATAAAAAGGTCCATCGCATTGTTTAAATTGTTGCCATTGCACGAAATCAGAATATTGATTTAATATTCATTGGTACTCCGATAGGTGCAAACTAAATAAATACATTTCGTCTAACCATTATCCTGGTAAATGTTCACACAAATCCAAAAAGCCACAACAGAAAATTTACAGCATACATTAACCCTTTCGCTGCTACGTTCCCGGCCGTAGCTGTCTGCCCTGTGCTAAGCAATGTGGGGATAAGTCTCTGCTGTGCGTAATACTTTTCTATTCTCCAAATGCAAAAGATGCGTCGGCGGTGAGGGCTATATTTTGTAAACCTAAAATATTTTACCCTGGGGAGTTGTGTGGTTGGTCCGAGTGGTGACAAGTAAGAGGCATGATGGTGCCCCACAAACTTGACTAACGGAGCTATCACCCCCCCCCCCACCCCCGATGGGTGGTAGTGGGGAGGGGGGATGGGGATTTAATAGGAAGAACTGTTCCCAGTCTGTATCCCAAAATTCCTTCTTTAATCATAGTTATTTGTAGTCACCATGTTATAACATACCCAAAAAAAAAAAAAAAAAATAATACTTTAGTCATCCGTTGTGAAAAGTAGCAGGAACTGAAAGGAAAATTTACAATTAAAAAAAAAGTTAGGGTTTGAACACATGACCCTCCCATTCTAAGGCAGACGTGATACCAACTACACTAGACTACCGCTTGACGCATTATCATTATGCTGTGTGAATTATAATAATGAATGATGTATGCAGACTATCAATAATGTGTCTATTTTGTTTAGTCAATCGTCGCCTGCATGAGCACTGTTGTCTGAGAAATGTTACATTCTCAACAATAGTAAAAATCTGTCCCTTGACATTATTTCACGTGAGTTTTTAGCAAACAGTCTTTGCTCAAGTACTCTATTTTGAGTTTCTTTGTTCTAAGCATTAGCAGACAGACAGCAAAAAAAAAAAAAAAAAAAAAAAGTTTGTCCATCGGGAAAGACGAGAATTTATAGTGACTGAACTGTTTGAATTTACAGTAGCAGAAATACAGCTAGAGCTGGAGTCATCAAAATTATGTACTACTGGTTTCAAATCATTGGTTGACCAAGACAACTGATCAATTTATTGCCGTTTCGATGGCTCTTTATTGCTGCTGCTTTCTTATTCCGATGATGAGGATGTCAGACAGGCAAACAGCTTTTTCTTAGACACGCCGGTTTGAGCCGTCGATATTAATGGCCTAGTTAAATCTTCTTGTTCACTGTCAGAAGTACACATTTCAAAGTCATCTTCGCTATCACTTTTTGACAGAAACTCCATCAATTCTTCATCAACTTCAAAGTGTTCTTGCCATTTAGTACTATCGAAGTGTAGAATAATCCAAACCCACAAATATATATCAGGGCACAAAATACACAGATCACCGACCACGCTGTCACGGTAAACAAAGCAACGGGATAAAGTGGAATGCAGTAAACACACCTTAAACACACACCTAAATGCACGTGCCAGAGCTTTTAATTTATTGCCCTTTGGCCCGTGAGACAAGAGGTCACAGAAATCTGTATGGAAAGTCCAAAAAACAGGTTGGTACGTCCATAGAACGTCAGAAAAAAAAATGATGTCCAAAGACGGGTGTAGCAGCGTACGGGAAAACAGGAAAAGACGTTCATAGCAGCGGGTTAATATTAAAGGATGGATAAACGAATGACTTGAAAAGGCAAAATGAAGCCAAGCACATTATTTTGGGATGTACAAGAGACACATCCTGTGGAGCAATGAGGTATCTACTTGACTTTCCAACTATGAACCAAAGGATTTGGATCTAGAGGGCTCGGGCAAACCTTAAAATATGTGCTGATAAGAAACACCCACTGCATCAAGCGCTCTTTAGTGAAAAGGGCGACAGACTGAAGAGGGGAAAATCATAGCTAGGTCGGGCAGAAGATGTTATCTGGCAAATATGCAGCCTAACCAACATCACCCCTGGTGCAGAGTGGATACCTGTGCCTCATGCGTTTATTGTAAATTTTTCTGTATGCGATGTAGAGAAGAGAATCCTGTTGCTGTTAATGCAGAGGTCAATGCTCTCAGTCTCATCAGTGAAAATTCAGACGAAGTGAAGCAGATGCACTAATCTACACAGACAGATCCGTTATATGCCAAAAAAGATGCGCATGGGCATTCACAGCATGCTCAGCGGGCAGAACAGTCAAAGAAGCCAACAGCACCTTCTTTATGACAACCAGCAGCATGACGTGATGGCAGTGACGCAAGTGTTTGCCTGGCTCGAAACACAAAACTACACCTGCATATGTATACTCAGTAGTCGCAGAAAAACCGCAAATTAGGTCGCTAGAAGTGCGCAACTGACACGTGATTAAGGCGTTTTTGGTCGACATCGGTCACCATCTTTTGTGCGCGTTATTTGGAGGATAGCCCAGAAGTCCACGGTGTGTGAAGTCAGAAATATGGAAAGGATTGAAGAGGGCTTTGCTTTGGGGCCAGTGAATCCACATCACTCGCCAGAATGATGAGAATGGCAGACTTGGGAATTAAGATCAGCACTGCAAAAAACGAGACTCATACCAGACGACTTGTCAGTCAACATAGAATTGGTACTATTAGCCATCGGACGTTGGGGTTCATACTGAAAAGGGGGGGGGGGGAGGTTTGGTCTGGAGTGCAGTGACTTGAGTGACAATGATGGATAGATAATCATAACGGATAACGATAACAAACACAACTGGTGACAACTAACTTCTAAGGATGGATAAACGCAAGAAGAAACTAGAAACGAGCAGAGAATGACCAAAGAGACATTGAAAATGGAAACAGAGGGACTGAGGGGACATAAACGTCTAAAAAAAAATACTAGAGACCCGAGGATACGATACGGAGCTGAAAAGTTTATTTTATTGGTGGATGAATGAGAATGATGGTCGCGGATCGTCGTTGCGTTGTGTTAATTTCAAAACAATTGAATTTAAACTCACAAACTGCCTTAATAATTTCCTAATCAAATTAAACTTTGTGTCATAAATGGGGTTAACACTGTGAAAATAGCAGTCTATGTCTGTAAAGCAGCATGAAATTACTTACCATTTTGACGAATGTCTAACGTACAACCGGCGTCACGATGAGAAACCGACAAGCACACCAGGACTGGACTTAGCGCTCAATGCATGTATCTACTTCCGGTTCATGCGACGCCTAGTCTGCGCATCTAAGGGAGAGAAGTCTGGCTAAGAATCAAGGAAACGAGGGTTTCCAAAGATAGATGCCGGCCCTTTTTTCTCGCAAAACTGTAGAGCCGCCGTGGTGTAGCGGCTAGACGCTCGCCTTCGGATCGGAAGGGCATGGTTTCGGGTACTGAATGGAACCGGCCTTCTTTACTTTTTTTTTTTTTAATTACCTTGGCACCCAGGTTGACCCAACCTTGACTGAGAATCAGGTATTGTCCTGGGAAGAAAAGGTGACCGGCAAGATGTTGACCACATCATCCCTCGAATGCGGATTAGTCTATAAAAATATAAGCCTAGCCTTATATGCCCAATACGCCTGAAGGCGTAAAAAATGGCTCTATACTTTAAGAAAAAAAGTACTTTTTACGCAGTGCCAGTACTTTTTTTTCAGGCATGTCTGTCTATTTAAAATGTAATATTTCAGTTTCAAAATATGAGATTGTTAAAGTCAAGAGAATTGACTTTATTGCACTGGATTTTAAAAATCTCATATGGCTCAGTCTCTCTTTGCAGAACGGCTACCCACCTGCTGGGAGCGTCTCACAAAACACGAAAACTGTAGCTCTGGTGACGATCCCAAAGATCTCGGTAAACATTGCAACTGTGAACTGAACGACGCCGCCATGAAACTATCCCTTCACCTTCAGTACGCGAGGCAAACGGCTTGACGACTTCGCCATGGAGACTCCCCACAGGCGAAAGTTTTAGAATCACTAAAGACATGGAACGAAAGTTGACTGCCCGAGGAAAGTGATGAACATTAGGGTGGATAGGCGCAAGAAGAAACCTGAGAATAAACGAGCAGAGAATGACCAAACAGACATTGAAATGGGAAACTGGGGGGGGGGGGGGGGGGACTGAGGAAACGAGGACGTCTAAGAGACACCGTCAGGCTAACGTTGATAGGAAAAGCCATAGGTTCTAGAATGGATTCTATGTATAAGATCGAATTGATCTCACAGGATAGAATGGAATAGAAGAACCGGCTTTATGGTCTGTGAGCCCTATAGGACCTGCAATGTCACAAATTGATAATGAATAAATGTAACAGATCATTTTTGGTGAGCACCCGCACTTTTTTAAAAAGCCATTTATAGCTGAGCATCTGCTCTAGCCCCCCCCCCCCCCCCCCCCTGCCGCCTCCCCCAGCCGGTGACACAAAGATGAGGTACACCGAGTACAAGTCCCAGAAGCCCCGTTCAATTCGTTATATTAGGGCCTCCGACGACACTCGGGGTGGGGCTTAGAAGCTTAAAATAACAAAATGCGCATCATATTTGGATGGGTTCTAGCGTATAGTTGAATATCCTTGCGCCCTAAGTTTTATAAAGTTGTAAGCCCCCTACCGTTTTAAACAGGCTGGAAAAAAAAATAAAGATCCTTTTTAGCGCCTTTTAGAGGCATCGGGCATATGTGAAGAGCATCCATATTTTCACAGACTATTCGGCACTAGGTGGGTAATGCGGTCAACATTACGCCGGCCGTCTTTACTTCCTCAGGAAGGAGGGACAGGGGCCGACCGACACGAAGATGGGCACAGAATATAAGTGACTCCTTGAGTGTGAAAGTGCATGAGGCGGGAGAACTGGCGAGAGACCGAGTTTCTTTCAGGCAGACTGTGGTGAGAGCGACGTTCTGCAAAGGACCTGCTACATGATGATGATAAATCTCAGAAAAAGGGGTGGGCTAACCAGTGCCAGTGCAATTATGGGCACTGCATTTCTGTGGATCACCAACCGGATTAATTTAATGATGTTTACAATCGAAACACGTACCTGTTTTGTTATACGCGACACACTAGCGGTTAGCACAATGTGGTCGTTCGCTATTTTACACGAAGATTAATATGCAGATGCATTAGCTCACTGGACTTCGAGTGGCGGCGAATCATTCTTTAGATAATTTAGAAAATGTATTTTGAGTATCTAGTCCCATGTTTATCCTGGCGCGAAGATTTATAATGGTAGGTCATTCTCTTTATTATATAAGTGATACTCTCTCTCTCTCTCTCTCTCTCTCTCTCTCTCTCTCTCTCTCTCTGATGGCTAGAGTGGATATACCATTTTATGTTTACTGCTAATGTAATCTGGTAATCTGGTAATCTGGTAATCTGGTAATCCTAGTTTCAGCATCATAGCAAACGGGTCACCCCATTGTTGCTCCGCTCCTGTGCCAACGAAAAACACTCGTAGCTCACAGTGTCACACCATGCACTCAACTCAGAAGCTGGGTGACGAAACTATATCCTTCCAGTCTACAAATACTGCTAATGTATTTTTGTGTGTGAAGCACGCCAGTTTTGTGTTCAGGAAAATAAACCGATGTTGAATGTGATTATTATATTCAATTTGTTTGATTACGAATTGGACTTGTAGTTCGTTCGCGTGGTCTGACTAGATGCTGCTTATGTAGTTATATGTTGTGGTTGTTGTTGCATCATTCACATATTTATCGCCTTAGTCATGGGTAATATGTCATGGTTCCTGCGCGAAAATAACCCTTGTCTTTTCTGTACTTTTCCTGTTTTCACAGTCCAGAGGCGAACTACTTAATTACATATCTCTTCTGGCTCCCTACTCATTTTTTTTGTTGCTTCCCGCTAGCTCAGGCACTTTATGGTATGTACCGGCACCAATGCTGGATTTAGGCTTATGCCTACTAAGCTGCAGCTTAGGGCTTCGCAATCTGCAGAGACGTCAACAAATTCCTATTAGTTTGTTTGTTTACAAATGCAATAGTCTTTTAATAAAGCCATTATGAGGACTATACAATATAATGTATGTGATTGTGCAGATACATTCTTTATTATTTCTTTTACTAAAAACTAAACGACAATATATTTAATTTCCTTCATTTAAAAGGTGTAAGCATATTGAGATTAATACCCATTTTTAAATTATAGAGGAATATCTCTGTTATCTACAAGCTATAAGATACTGTCGGCAGTATTACTAAACAGGCTAAAACCATACGTCAAAGACATATTGGGAGATTACCAAGCGGGTTTCCGACAAACAGATCAACAATAGATCAGATATTCATTTTGCGCAAACAGCAGAGCAAAATTTTGAATATAGAAAAGATGTACATAATGTTTTTGTTGATTTTAAAAAGGCGTATGATAGTGTACATAGAAACAGTTTATGGAATGCTATGAAGGACTTTGGAATACCAAAGAAGTTAATTACCATGATCAAACTATGTATGGAAGACACTTGTATACAATAATATGTAAAGGCAGAAAGTCAGACCCTTTTCAGTTATGGTTATGCAAGGTGATGCTCTATCCCGACTTCTTTCCAACTTGGCCCTGGGGAAAATTATAAGGAAATTGAAACAAAAGTGTACTATGGGAGAATCTACAAGAATACTTGGATATGCAGATTACATTGATATCTTTGGAGAAAATGAACTAGAGACTGTTAAAACACTGACTCTCTTTAAAAAAATCAGCTAAGAAAATAGGACTAGTTATCAATCAAGATAAAACAGAATACATGATAATAACTAGACAGGGAAAGGATATAAACTGCCGCCACATACAAGTCGATAATTTGAAATTCAAGGGAACCGGAAACATATAAGTACTTTGGTGCAAACTTCACCTGCTCCAACATGTGGAGATAAGAAATACAATCTGAAAATAAAGTATACTGTGCCCTTCAACATCTGCTAAAGTCAAAATGTATGTACCGCAACATCAAGATCAAAATATATCAAACATTGGTGAGGGCAGTCGTTTTATAAGGCCCTGAAACTTGGAGCACAACTAAAAGAGATTTTTAATTACTTAATAGAAATTTAATTTGATTTGATTTGATTCAAGAACCGACATCACAAAACTCGGGGCATTTCCATAAGCGCTCGGTCCGCATCTTCAGCAGCCATCAAGGAGTTTCGATACTAATGGTGCCAATAGCATTCTGATTAAACGTCCGTCTTGCCTTTCCTCTGAGCCTCAAGCATCTGCCAGAACCTCTCGTCACTCCCCGCTGCATCAATCTCACCAGACTGTGGTGATCTATCTGCTCCTCCGAATTGCACACGCTCTCCCACAAGGCACTAACCACGTCTGCCCTATCATGCAGCAGAATTCCACCAAGTTGTGCAGAGCCAGCCAGTTTGTCCGCCTGTTCATTTCCCAACACACCGGCGTGACCCGGTGAAAAAAAAATAAAGACAATACTCCTCATATGTGCCACTCTGCACGAAGCATACCTGTTCTGATCTTCCTTAGCATGTTTTCTGAATCAGTAACAATCACGATGTCTGTATGTGTCGTGTTCTCTAGGCAGCGGAAAGATGCAGTGACCACCTCCATTCTTAAGCTGGATGTTGTGGTATCATATGCTAGGCTCTCCTGCACCAAACGTCGACCATTAACTTTTGATAAGAAGCCCCTAAGCACTTCTTTTGCCTCTTGACACTGAACCATTTGTGTAAATGATCAAATCCTCTAAGCGAGCATTATCTTGAATTAATTGTTGAATTTCCACCTCTGTGGCACTTGCTGGCCAGTCTCTGCATTCCCTGCTCAGGGTGATTATGACTCAAATCTGACCTCTCAGGTGGCACTTTGACCCACTCCTCTCCTCGCCTTATGTTCTCAAGGATGCAAACCTGTCTGATTGTGTCTTCTGCCTGAGCCATCCATGACCTCCCTCTTATCAGCCGCTGACCCTTAACTGTACCCAGAGCTTCATGCAGAGGGTGGTCTGTGTCTGCAGCTACCCTGAGATATGACTTCCCCTGCAGCACCTTGTGCCTACCTGCAACTGTCGGCAAACCAAGGATGTATCGCACACACAACCACTGGGGTGTCTCTGGTGCAACACAGAATGACCCGCATAGCCGCGTTCTGTATGCGCTCCAGTTTGTCCATCTGACTCTTTGAGACGGTAAGCAGTCCCAGGCCATAATCCACCACTGACAGGATCAGGTGATGATATAGTGTGTAAAGCATTCTTTGCTCTATGTCAATTGCAGCCATAGTCTTAAGTGTACTAAGTCCTTTTTGGCATCTCATCACAACACTCTCCACATGGTACTTAAATGACAGGCTCTTGTCAAATGTAATTCACGGATATTTTAGTCTGCTCTCTCTGTTGACGTTTCTACCATCTATCGTGAGACTTGGGACATTAGTTTTAACGATTCTGTTGTCCAGAGAACACCACAAAACAGACGCCTTTTCCGGGTGGACGACAGTCCTCATTTCTGCACACCACTCAGTCACTTTATCTACTGACGCTTGTAGCTCCCGAGCTGTTTGTCCCCTCTCTTTCCCCCTGCCTATATGCAAGTATATCATCCGCAAAAGTCAGTATCCTTCCAACTTTTGGTGCTTCTAGGCTTGCAATCTTGCCCGTACACACGTTGAAGAGCACAGGCGAGACGGCGGATCCCTGTGGCAGTCCTGGGGCCAAAGTGCATGGTTCTGAGGTCCAAGAGCCCAGTCGGAGAGCAACCCGACGTGAATACAGGACAGCTGCAACCCAATTCACCAGCCATGGACTGACTTCCTTCTCCCTCAGTGAAGTCATTAAGATGTCGTACCTCACTCTGTTATAAGCATCCTCGAGATCCAGCCCTACCGCCACAGTTTCCTTGTCTGTTCTGGAACCCTTCATAGACGTCTAAAGCAAAAGTGGCCTCATTTGCCCAAGTGTCCTTTCCTGGCCTGTAGCTTCCCAGACCTCTTGGGAGAAGCTTCCCCCTTTCCAAAAATTCTTGTAGCTTTACAGCAACTATCTTCTCCAAGACCTTCCCAAATGTGTTTTGTAAGGTGATGATTCTGAAGCCACTAAGCCTAGAATGATCTTTAAAAGGTTTTGGTAGTGGGATTAGATAGCTGTGCACCCAGTCCTGCGGTACTGAATCTGTCTTAATGCTCTGTTTAAAACGGCCAACTCTGCCAGGTCTACATCGCTGAAAGCCTTCATGTGACTATACCTGACACCATCAGGCCCTGGTGCAGTGTCTTTTGCTTTTTTTTTCAAAATTTGTTTGATATCTTCCACTTGTATCATGTCTTCATAATGCATATTCTTCAAGGTGCCAGCTAGCTCCCTTCTAACTGCATCCCTGATGTCTACATCATTATAATCTGTCTGAGCTATAAACCTATGGAGAAAAGCCTCCCCTTTCTCCTTGTCTGTTGTCACACGCACACCATCGTCTCTACAAATTGTTCAGAATTTTCATAGGCCGATCTTTTCTTTGCAGTTTCCAGAATTTCCCCAATGTTTTATCGCCTCCCATATCATTCACAAAAGTTTCCCACTTTGCTCTTTTGGCCCTCTGCAGCATAGCGCTTGATAACATCCACCTTAACTTTTTCACATTTTCCGCCATCTCTACTTTCTCTCATGGCTGTTAATATATCCGAATACGTTTCAACCCTAAAGTGTATTGTTAGTGGGAAGAGTAGTGCGGTGTGTTAACTGTATGTAAATACTATATTTTGCAAAAAAAAAAAATTATGCGTCAGCCGGGAATCGAACCCGGATCGACTGCTTGGAAGGCAACCATGCTAACCTTTACACCACCGACGCCTTATTGGTAAGTAATATACAGTATTTATATACACGCGTTTCAAATTAAATTAGAGCTGACTATGTATTTAGTTAAAAATGTGTTTAGTGTAAATGTACTATTTTTAATAATACAGGAAAAGTAAAATATTCGATTCAAGTAAACAATTCTAAAGATATGTAAACCTATTACCTATTAACATACTGTTGGGTTTGGGAGTACGAATTTTTGACAACAACGACGTCACCTCTCTAAAATGGCGTCCGACTCGTCAAATAATTCTCAGGCAGCTGGTGAGAAAACCATTAATTATTTGTGTCAGAAGCATAGACTTTATATAATGGCAGTGTGAAATATAAATTAAGACTGGGTTCTATTTTCCCAATCCGTTATGCTGTATATAATTACTAAATATTCCCAGTAACGCCACAAAACAATCTGGTTTCTAGGCACGCCGTGGCAGTCCCCCCCCCCCCACTCTTTCACCTGCTGTTGTGTGTGTTCAAATTGACCCAGTCCTGCCCCCTGTGTATTTGCTCGACCGAGGTCACCAGTTTAACGTATTAACGTTGTCTTCAACCAGAGGCATGACCTTCCTCTTTGAGCGGTCCCTTCTTTCATATTGCTGTGCAGAGAGTGTGACTGTCTTTCGTCATAAGTAACTAGTGTGTCTTATTTGTTGGAGATCTCTATAAGTAAGTTAGATCCATTAGTAAAAGTTGGTAACAATGAGTGTACCTTTTTAAATTTCGGCTATCCTCCGAAAAATGGGCACATATTATGGCGACAAAAAGGGCGCTAGTCACGTGGCAAATGCGAACTTCCGGTGAGCAGCGTGGATTGGGGCTAAACTAGATGGCTGGGACTCCAGAACAAAGCTGCAGGAGATGCGGAAGCTGCTGCTCGTGAGTCCCAGCCATCTTGTTTAGCCCCAATCCACGCCGCGGGAGCGGTGTTTGGGATACTCTCGGAGTGGCGGTAGCGCTGGAAGTTAGAAAATTAAGTCACTGGAAGTTCGCAATTGACACGTGACTGAGGCTCTGTTAGGGTGTTTTTGCGGCTGCCAAAATATGTGCCCATTATTCGGAGGATAGCCTAAATTTCTCCTGATCACTTCCTTGATTTAGTATTTACACAGAAAGTAAGTTCTCCTGATTAAATTTACCCTTTTCTTGTATTATGAGTTCCTATTTAATTCCAGACAGTTTGTCTTTAAGCCCTAAATGATTCTTAATGCCTGAAGTTTATGTATATTAAAACAAAAAATTTGTTTGAAGTACAATCTTATTTGAAAGTAAAGCTTTAGAGCAAAATAAGTTTTAGTAATAATTGAGTTAGATTGGATTAACTTAACACATGAATGGGACGTAGAGAGTAAAGAATAAATATATGTATTATATATGTATATATGTATTATATATATATATATATATATATATATATATATATATATATATATATATATATATATATATATATATATATATATATATATATATATATATATATATATACATACATACACACACACATACACACACACCATATGAAACATAAGCCAAATAAAAACTAAATGAGTTCCCTGGTATTGAAAGAGTATGCTGTAGAAAGGACATACAGCTCACAGAAACCAGCTTCAGGACTCAGAAATGAGAAATACGAGAAAGATGATCTAAATGACAAGAAGGGATAAAGTTTGCAATCAGACAATATGCCAAGATCTTGAAATGCAGGCCTTACAAACTCAAGTAGATTAGTCACTGTTATGATGGTTTGGACAGGTATGCAGAATGGGACAAAATCAGCCACTATGACACTTATGTTAGGCTAAGAACCAGGGAGGCAGACCACCAGGATGACCTATGGTCTGCTGGAAAGCCAACATCTAACATCTCAAACTGACGTAGGACTGGAATGGAACAAAGTAAGAAAGAAAACTGCTGATAGAGAAGTTTGATGATCTCTCTGGCAAACCTCTACACCCTAAGGTAGAAGAGGGGTAAGTAAGTAGTAAAGGACATACTTGCAGGACATTTTCTATGAGATGTACACACACCCTACACTGGAACAGTGGATGAATTGTACCTAACATAGAAGTTGACCAGCAAAACAACAGTGTACTAATTGAAAGCAAACCAACATGAAGTAGTCCATGGCAGACTTCGACTGTGAAGAGTCAATGAGGTAACGAAACATGTAGAAGTAATAGGGAGACTTTAACATTGAGGAGTCATTGAGGGATCACAATATAGAGCAGTCTTCTTCTTCTTCTTCTTCTTCACTTCCTCTTTTACCGCTGTGGGTGTCGAGGGAGATATAAGGTTCTGTTTCTAGCTCTTCTGGCTGCCTCGACCATAGGCACATCGTGCTGTTGTAGAGTTTCTCTGATGTTATCCTTCCATCTTGTTCTTGGTCTACCCCGTGCTCTACGTCCTTCTTTTCTTTCCATGTATGCTTTGTATGGTATGGTGTCACAAGGCATTCTCTCCAAGTGGGCAAACCATTTCACTTGCTGTCTTTGTATGTAATCCAGAATTGGTTCTGTGTCGACTTGTTCTCTTTTGATCTCATTCCTGATCTTATCTCTTTTGGTCACTCCTACAGCCCTTCTCAGACATCTCATTTCTGTGGTTACTAATTTTCTTTTATGGTTTGTTGTGAGTGACCATGTCTGGCACTGATAGCACAGAGTTGGAATAAATATGCTTTGAATAAGATGCCTCTTTGTGCTGATTGGGATTGTCTTATGCTGATAGTACACTTTCCTTCCCAGATAGTCACTTATATCCTGTGTCCATCATCCTGATGGTTATCCCTGACCCTCTTTCCTGGTACCATGTATTCTGAGTTTTTGTTTTTGCAATCTGCCATAGTGTGTGATTTCATCAAAGTATTCCATGATTTATTTCTTGTCTTGTGATAACTGTGTGGAAGTTTCCCCTTGCTTTCCACATGCACATGGCTTTAAACTATGTCTTCAGCCTTTGGTGACCTTTTAGATTGCCATGGCAAGCGAGTGCCCTGCTCTGTAGTATTCCTGCTACCAAAAGCTTAGATGAAGCAAAGTTGAACAAATTCTGGTCAAAGTTGAATATATTGAGCATGGACTTGACAATACAGTGCATTGTGACTCACATAAAATGCATATTTGAACTCTAACCCCTGCAAGATGTAAGGCAGTTTCTGGTTTTCTTCTTCTTCTTCGTTTTCACCAGCTGTAAACTCAGGCAGAAAGTTCTGGTTGTTCATCCACTTTTGGACTGCAATCCTATTCCAGAACCTGAATGTTGCACATGCATCCGTTTTACAGATCTTACTCATTTGTATGCAGACTGCTGGTTCCTTGCCTCTAAGGGTAATGCTCTCTGACATCGAAGGAAGATCTCAATTAATCAACTCTTACGACATGCTTTTGGATAGGCAGTGGGTCTATTCTTTTTTTTTCCTTTAATAGGGACACAGAACCCACACAGGGAGGTTCTGGTTTTATAATAATGTGTTGCTACTGTTTGTTATATGACAGCTGCAGTTCTCTATTTTCACAGAGAGTAATGGTCAAGAATTAGAAGAAATGGACTTCTCCAGTTATGATTGTAATGATGAAGAGGATTTAGAAACCGGATTGTAAGTATCAGATATTATTTTCAGATCATGCTAAATTGCCAGATAGTGGGATTTTGAATTTAAATTTTGGAAGCTGAATCTATTGCTTTCAGTCTTCCTCCATGTGATTTCCAGGGTCCCATTTTTTAAGTGTGTTCCCTTTAAAGAGTGTGCATTTGCCTTAGAGGTGAGGAACCAAGAGTCTGCATACAAGTGAGCCAGATCTGTAAAACGAATGTGCAAGCAAAACTCAAATTCTGGAACAAGTCTAGAAGTGGACAAACAACCAGAACTTTCCACCAGAGTTTACAGCTGGTGAAAACAGAGAAAAAGAAGAAGAAGGTTTCAGCCGCTTTAAAAAATTAATCTGGTTTACTTGTTAAATTTACCATGTTTATATTATACCATCATGCACAATTCGTAATTCATTATGTTATTCCAACAATACCATGTTTATATTATACCATCATGCACAATTCGTAATTCATTATGTTATTCCAACAATACCATGTTTATATTATACCACCATGCACAATTCGTAATTCATTATGTTATTCCAACAATACCATGTTTATATTATACCATCATGCACAATTCGTAATTCATTATGTTATTCCAACAATACCATGTTTAAATTATACCACCATGCACAATTCGTAATTCATTATGTTATTCCAACAATACCATGTTTATATTATACCATCATGCACAATTCGTAATTCATTATGTTATTCCAACAATACCATGTTTATATTATACCATCATGCACAATTCGTAATTCATTATGTTATTCCAACAATACCATGTTTATATTATACCACCATGCACAATTCGTAATTCATTATGTTATTCCAACAATACCATGTTTATATTATACCACCATGCACAATTCGTAATTCATTATGTTATTCCAACAATACCATGTTTATATTATACCACCATGCACAATTCGTAATTCATTATGTTATTCCAACAATACCATGTTTATATTATACCATCATTCACAATTCGTAATTCATTATGTTATTCCAACAATACCATGTTTATATTATACCACCATGCACAATTCGTAATTCATTATGTTATTCCAACAATACCATGTTTATATTATACCATCATGCACAATTCGTAATTCATTATGTTATTCCAACAATACCATGTTTATATTATACCATCATGCACAATTCGTAATTCATTATGTTATTCCAACAATACCATGTTTATATTATACCATCATGCACAATTCGTAATTCATTATGTTATTCCAACAATACCATGTTTATATTATACCATCATGCACAATTCGTAATTCATTATGTTATTCCAACAATACCATGTTTATATTATACCATCATGCACAATTCGTAATTCATTATGTTATTCCAACAATACCATGTTTATATTATACCATCATGCACAATTCGTAATTCATTATGTTATTCCAACAATACCATGTTTATATTATACCATCATGCACAATTCGTAATTCATTATGTTATTCCAACAATACCATGTGTTGTTGAGTCACCAGTTGCTATTGACTGTCTGATCAGCTCCCTCCAGATGCAATGGAATTGATGCTTGAGGCTTATCAATCCAGCCAAATTCTGTGTCCTGATTTGTCTTTGTCCCAATCTATTGCCTCTTCCTCTCTACAGAGTACTACAGTATTGTTTTTGTATACTGTCAGAGACCCACCATGTTGACTGACCATGTTTGGACTGATAGATTATTCCAGACCAGCTCACTTGTTACCCAGGTTAATTTATCATTACTACATGAATATTATGAATGTTAAAAATGAATAAATACATTGCTGATATCTCATTTCTCTTTATGCCTAGTGGCACATGAGGCTTCAGAGAGGACTTTTCATGCATTCCTGTCGTGTGCAATTTTCAGTGCAGTTTTCCATGTCAGAGATGCAGCACTCAGTTTACTTTCCATCATTCATCTCTATGTTGTTTTTGGACACCACTTCTTTCCCTTTTCTTTGAGTGTCCAAGTGAGAGCTGATTTGGCAAGTATATTAGGATTCATTCTCATAATGTGGCCAAGCCACTTCCATCTTCTCTTTGTTATTATACTGTCTAAAGTTTCTTAGTTTGTGACTTGAAGTAGTTTAGCCTTTGAGATTTTATTTGGCCAGAAAATTTTAATAATTTACGTAGACATGTGTGGTAGAAGGTGGATAGCTGGTGTGCATCCTTTTTGGAAATCTTCTTCTTCTTCATCGATCTCTGGTCATGCGCATAATCCACTGTGGGTCATAAACTGGGATGTCTTTTCAAGGTCTCTTAGGTTTCCCCAAAGCTTAGTTGTCAGTTCTACTGGGTGTTGCCATATGTCACTCCGCAGCTCTTCCAGAAGAGGACAGTCTCGCAGGACATGTTCTGGAGTCTGTTCAGCACGAAGGCCCCGGCAGAGAGCTGTTTGGCTCATACCTAATTTATTGTAATGTTTATTGAGTCTGCAGTGTCCAGTGCGTAAGCGAAAAACTGTGACTTGGTCTGTTCTGTTCAAGTGTTTCAAAAAATCTTTTTCGTAGTTATAACCAGTGTTGGTTTTCCAATCTGTTTCTGATTTTCTCTTAATGAGAGTTTTGACTTCTAGAAAAGATCTTTTTGGAAATAATTGCCAACATAAATGACATTTACCAAATTTATGCTGCTATTGCCAAACACGGACATAATAAACAACTCACATATGAAAAATGAACACCTGTGATATGAAATGCCTTAGGAAAGCTGCCGATTTAATGTTTTGAGACTAAGAAATGAATGAATCAATCCAGAATTGACATCCCTGTACTCGGAACATTCCCACATGTTCCTATGTAGCCAACGAAGACTCACCGTGCCAGTTGTACCAGTCGCAGACTTCCGGCCAAAATGGAGGAAAGGCTTGGCAGAATGTTAAACTTTGAAGTTATTTTTGCTTCCGACAGTGCTTTTGCTAATGCAGTTTCCACATAAGGATGGTAGTCTACGGTTTTGCTGCCTGAGCTAATGAGTTTTATCGCTTGTCACTTTAACATGTATGTAATTATGCCCTTTTGCCACTTTAACATGTATGTAATTATGTACTCTTGCCACTTTAATGTCTATGTAATCATGTCCTTTTGCCACTTTAACATGTGTGCAATTATGTCCTTTTGCCACTTTAACATTTATGTAATTATGTACTCTTGCAACTTTAACATGTATGTAATTATGTACTCTTGCAACTTTAACATGTATGTAATTATGTACTCTTGCCACTTTAATGTCTATGTGATTATGTCCTTTTCCCACTTTAACATGTATGTAATCATGTACTTTTACCACCTTAACATGCATGTAATCATGTCCTTTTGCCACTTTAACATGCATGTAACCATGTCATTTTGCCACTTTAACATGCATGTAATTATGTCCTTTTGCCACTTTAACATGCATGTAACCATGTCCTTTTGCCACTTTAACATGCATGTAATTATGTCCTTTTGCCACTTTAACATGCATGTAACCATGTCCTTTTGCCACTTTAACATGCATGTAATTATGTCCTTTTGCCACTTTAACATGCATGTAATCATGTCCTTTTGCCACTTTAACATGCATGTAATCATGTCCTTTTGCCACTTTAACATGCATGTAACCATGTCCTTTTGCCACTTTAACATGCATGTAACCATGTCCTTTTGCCACTTTAACGTGCATTTAATCATGTCCTTTTGCCACTTTAACATGCATGTAACCATGTCCTTTTGCCACTTTAACATGCATGTAATTATGTCCTTTTGCCACTTTAACATGCATGTAATTATGTCCTTTTGCCACTTTAACATGCATGTAATCATGTCCTTTTCCCACTTTAACATGCATGTAACCATGTCCTTTTGCAACTTTAACATGCATGTAATTATGTCCTCTTGCCACTTTATTTTGTACAGGTCAACACAAGATGCTGGTTTTGATTCAGTTATAGGTCATATAGAAGATATTATTATGGGTAAGTTTTGTTTTTGTTGTTATTGCTGTTGTTGAAAATGATTGAACAGTTCATAAAGTGGAACTTGATACAGAGAGGATCAGTGTTTGCACTGGTCAAGACTATTAACTCTACCAGACTGGAGGCCCTGAACCTAACAGTGCCCTATACCTGGGCTCCTGGGCATTGAAGCGTGATATGCAAAAATATTAGTTCATGCAAACAAGTGGTTAGAATACTATGAAACTTGGAGACATTGTAAATAATAAGTTTACCTTTCGTCATTGAAATTCAGCAGTACACCAGTCTGGTAGCGTTAACACCTGTCTGAGGTCATCCCAGAAACAGGTTCCCAACTGGAGCCTGCCCAACTTAGATAGGATCAGCATTTACTTTGAAGTCTGAGTGCATTTGCCTGAGAGTTGGAGCACCAACAGTCTGCACATAAATAAGCCAGATCTGTTAAATGGATGTGCGCATAAAACTCAAGTCCTAAAACAAGATCCAGAGAGTCCAGAAGTAGTCAAACAACCAGGACTTTCTGCCAGAGTTGACAGCTGGCAAACATGCAGAAGAGAAAGAGTATGTGGGACACGTGAGGCATGCTCAGGAAAATATACAGAACCAGGCTGATCATCGGGTAAGAGATTGAATCCTCCCATTGCCATATTATAAAGTTAGCAATGAAAAGACATACCACTTGTTAAAATCATATTGGAGGGAACATATGAAGGTAATTCAGGCGAGAGGATAACATTGGGAGATTGGTGAAGAGCAGTCTGACAGTTTGCAGCCAAGATGCGAGATCTCAGTGTTAGATGATGATTCACTGTTGAGATGATACCTTTGTAATTCAGAATGAATTCAGACAGTGCAGAGTTTGTTCGTTGGCACCTTTCCATCTTTCCAGATAAAAGTGTTACATTGTGCTGTGAGGAGAGATGGGACTCAAAGCCCATGTAGATGGGGAGTATAAGTAGCAAGACCCGCCCGTGTTAAGAAACATTTTCCATCCTTATAGCATGGGGTTTCAGGACTGTTGTTGCCATTATTTGTTTATAGTGTGTTTCTTCTCGGACGCAGAGCTGTCATCTTTTCTGCAATCTTTTCTTCCTTCATTCTCATCTCCTTCCGATCTGCCCCCTCTACACAACACAGTCCATGGCTTTGTGTTCCCGGGGTCCACCACAATCATTCAAGTCCTGCTTGCTCACATCATTATATGTTAGTAGAGGTCAGCCTTGATATCTTCTATCTGTTTTCACCATTGAGTAGTGTGGGACGCGCCCACCTAGGGGGACACAAGGAGGTTTGGGGGGGGGGGGGCTGTCAAGTAATTTTGAAGTTGAGTGCATTTATGTTTGTAATAATCCTTTTTATATTTATCAGGTTAATTATAATGAAATATATATTAAAAAAAAACCCCACTATTTATTAAACAAAAAGCCAAGGATATTTGTTGTTTTGATAAACAGTTTGTATATCTATAATTTAAGAGTTAATTAATATGATAACACAGTCATTTGTAGATTAGGAACACACATTCTGACCAAAATGTATCTCCATACTGTCTGTTTCCCTTGTTGCGGAATCTATAAAGGGAAAGGGGGGGGGGGGGCATGTGGGTTTTGCCATTACTCAAATGGGCATGGGGGTCTTGCCAAATACTCAGAAGGGGGTGCAGTGGTCTTGCCATATGCTCAAGGGGAGCTCAACTTGAACAAAGTTGTCGACCCCTGCCATAGTCCTTAGGGACTCTGACATCTACCATTCTACAGGTGGGATCCAGTCACCTGAGCCTTTATTGGCTAAGCATTGAGAAAACTGTTGTAAAACCTGCTCTTTCCAAAACCTAATGCCTGGTTTTCTTCTTAGGCATCACATGTAAAAGCTTTTTAATCATTTCTCTTGGCGTGAAAAAGTTGACTAATTTTCACTGCCATAAAGCAGAGTGCTGAGAACACAATCCTGATAGACAAAGAGTTTTTTGTTCTAATCATAAGCTTTCTGTTCTCCCAAACTATTTTTGTTAATCTGCTCATTGTTATTGCTGCGTTACCTATCCTGATGTTGATTTCGTGGTCCAGTGATAGTTTCTTATTCACTGTAGATCCCAGGTGGTCAACTGTTTCTAGCTCTTCACCGTCAATGTAGACTGCAGGTCTGTCATTAACACCTTGCACCATAACCTTTGTCTTCTCTTTGCTGATTGTTAGTCTAAATTCATAGCATGCATCAGCAAATGACATGGTAAACATTGCAGCTCCTCCTCTGAGTGGGTGGTAATTGCTGCATCATCTGCAAACAGCAACTCTCTGATAAGTACCTTTCTTATCTTTGTTATGGCCTTCAGCCTACGATTATTGTAAAGACAGTGCAGAGTAATCTTTATTAATCAGTATTTGCTGCATCTCCTTTCCAGCATGTGTCATGCAGAAGATGGTTTGTCACAATAATATCCCTGCAATGAATGATACAGGTATTGAGATAGATTCTTCTGAACAAAATGCCATGGACCATGTTGAGTGAAGGGGAAAAAAATAAGGATGATAATAGGAATAGAGTGAAAAAAAAATGATTGCAGAAATGTTGAGAGCTGAGTGTCTGAGAAGAAACACACTAACTATATGTGATGGCAACAACAACAGGTAGGTCTTGCTTGTCACACTTGGCATCACTATGAGCTGTGATTTCTTTGCCTCCCCATGTCCCCATTGTGGAACCTACTCGGGTAAAGGTCCATTGAAAAACAGGTCTTTTGGTGGGGATTTGAACCAGTTCAGCAAGATTGGGGTGCTGATCATCTACCATCACCATGGGGAGTTAACACGATTCTTTTGGCATTTTATAGTGTGCAGATTTGAATCCTTAGCGGTTTTCATCAAAGTGCAGACCATGGCTAATCCTCTCTTGGTTGGCCAGGATGTACTGCATGCAGGTCCAGAGAGGTTTTGGTCAAAATAAGCCTTGAACAGAGCAGCTCTGCATCTTCCTAGCAGTCTAAATACTAATCAAAAGGGATAAAGAGGAGTAGGAAAGGAGAATTGAGTAGCAGCAGTATCAGCAGTTTTTGAGACAGAAAAATTGGTCACATTCAACCAGAATCTCCGAAAGGGGAAGCTTTAGGTTATAATTGTGACTATATTATGTGCGCCATAAAAAATCTCTTAGCATTTTCAGCCACCAAAAGCCCAGAAAAGGACTCCTGCAGTGCTGATGTGATCTAAGGAGACAGATCCAAATACTGCCCCGACTCGCGACAAAGTCATCTACTGGCGAGCCATTGGGCGACCTGGTAACCGATCAGGAAAACCATTAAGGGAGACAAATGCACAGATAGACAAACAATGCCTTCTGTTCATATTGTTGTTTCCCTTTATTCACTTTCAGGTATCGACAATAGAGTCCTACCTTGAGGTAGAATTAAAGAAACGCATACCAGATTTTTCAATGCAAGAATTATTTTCTAATTTACAGTAAGTGTCCTTACTTGTATTACACATATTTAATATCAGGTAGGTAGGTAAGTTGTACCCCACTAGGACATCACACAAAGCGATAGACACCCGGTGACACAAAGTGCCACCATGCTGATGAGGATCACCCGTGGAGAGGTCCAGAAACTATTTTCAGCTGTTAGGCCATATTTATGGCTCTGCTATATTCAGGATCCCCTGCAAAAGCCAAGGTGGGGGCTTTAATTAATGAAAAATTGCATCCCACATGGGGACGATTGCTGCCTAAATAATGATATTATGCAAATATGTTGCTCTCCCTAATCAATAAAGTGAAAAACACAAACCCCACAAAAACTGGAAGATGACAAGGGATAAAAGCTGCTAGACAGTCTTGTAACATAATTTGCATCAGAAAGTAAAAGTTCTTTTTCTTTTGTTTGCTTGAAATAAATTATTTATTGTGCTTTATTAATATCCTACCCCAAACAGAGGAAATCCACAGGTCACGGGACAGTGTAATATTTCAAGGGGTGGTAGATAGGCTGCATGCAGGTGTGGGACCTAGGCTGCATTCATTCGTGGGACATGTGCTGCACTCTCTCGTAGACGTAGGTGGGTTGGGGTTAGGGCCAGTTCTAGATGTTTTGGGTTGGTTAAAAGCATCAGAAAGCCGGGAAACCCAGTCTTACCACCGTCTAAAATGTTGGACTGTTCTGTGACCTCATTTGGGGTAGGATGTTAATAAAAAAACCTTATCTCTATCTGCAATGTTGTCTCTTGTATGAACTACACTGTCTTTTGTAATTCACTCAGGGACCAGTACAGTTTGACTTGCACCAATGTTTCTCTTGGTCAAAAGTTTTGCCTTGATATGTATGTTGTATTTGGTACAGTCTTGGAGGACATGATCTGTTGTCTCAGGTGCCAGTTCACATATGCACATGTATGATTCGCCGATTTTAAATTTTGTGTACATGTGGCTGCGAAGTGGATTGTGTCCTGTTCTAAGGTGTAGAATAATAACTTGCTCTGGTCTGTTCATAAAATGGTAATTGTCTTTTGCCAGTTTTGGTGGCTTTCTGATTGATTTAATTATTCTCTTCTTTTGTTGATAAGAGACTGTTGCATCAGGTTGTTCATCATTTGCACTTCCCTTAGCTAGTTTATCAGCTCTTTCATTTCCAGAAACTCCACAGTGGGATGGTATCCATTGTATAGTTACCTTACACCGACTGCCTAGTTTGGAGAGTAGCGTTCGTATACCAGGTAGTTTTTCCAGATTGGAGTGACTGAAGCACCGCTCTTGCATCTGTCAGAAATAGTTGTACACTGATATCCCTTGTCCACCTTGTTTACCCACAATTCTGTGGTTGGCTTTGCCAGGCCTGCAGTCCTTTCCAGTTTATGTCAGTTTATAGTGTTTTTGTTCATTAATCACTGTTTTGTTGGGTGTGTTAAAACACTTTCTTGATAAATAGAAGCATTATACACTATTTAAATAGTGTATTAATCATGATCTTAAGTATTTGATTAAGTTCATTAATCACTATTCTGATGTGTAATGTTAAAACACTTTCTTCATAAATAAGAACTTATACACTATTCAAAAAGTCAGTGCATTAATGATGATCTTGATGAGTCAGTGCGTTAATCATGATCTTGATGAGTCAGTGCATTAATGATGATCTTGATGAGTCAGTGCATTAATCATGATCTTGATGAGTCAGTGCGTTAATCATGATCTTGATGAGTCAGTGCATTAATGATGATCTTGATGAGTCAGTACATTAATCATGATCTTGATGAGTCAGTGCATTAATCATGATCTTGATGAGTCAGTGCATTAATCATGATCTTGATGAGTCAGTGCGTTAATCATGATCTTGATGAGTCAG
>CAJHNH020000817.1:130000-157925 GCA_905116865.2 Candidula unifasciata | reverse complement strand
ACTGTAAGCATCTATTGTTTTTCATCAGTTTTTAAGCATAATAAATGTTATCTTACATGATAATGTTGCCATTATGATTGTGTTGCCATTATATTGATTATATTAAATTTTTAATATCCTGTGTTCAGTTTTTCTGAATTTTCTGCTACTGTTACAAGTGAATTAATTTGGTACCAAACAATGTTTCATGTGTTTTTTCTTTACTCCTTTCATGATATGCTTTTCTTTTCTCCTTGGAGTGTAGCTCAAATTGTAAGTCATCACACAGAATGCCTGAGATACCACCTGACATACTACCTGAGATTCTTCTGCCTTTCTGTCCCCCATTGGAGCATAGTCCCTCAACCAACTCACGCCAAGTCGTTCTGTCCTTCGCTATTGCATGGAGCTCTCCCCATGTCCTCCGCATCTTTTAACGTCATTCTCCAGCTCTCTTCTCCATGTGTTTGTTTTTTGGCCTTTCTTTATTCCTATGCCCCTGTTGGTTCCAATGCAAAGACATTCTGGTTTTCTCATGTGTGTGTCATATCCAATGCCAGCGTCTTTTCCTCACCTCTTGGTCCAATGGATATTCTTTTAATTTCTTTTGACCTCCACAGATTCCCTGAGATAAAACCTGAGATACCACCTGAGATGCAACCTGAGATACTATCTGAGATACTACCTGAGATACTACCTGGTACCACCTGAGATGCCACCTGAGATACAACATGAGATACCACCTGAGACACCAACTGAGTTAAACCTAGGACCCAGGGGAGAAGTTAAACCTAGGACCCAGGGAAGAAGTTATGCCTGGAACCCAGGGGAGATGTTAAACATAGGACCCAGGGGAGAAGTTAAACCTAGGACCCATAGGAGAAGTTAAACCTAGGGGAGAAGTTAAACCTAGGACCCAGGGAGAAGTTATGCCTGGGACCCAGGGGAGACATTAAACTTAGGACCCAGGAGAGAAGTTAAATGGAGGACCCAGGGGAGGAGCTAAGCCTAGGACCCAGGGGGAAGTTATGCCTGGGATCCAGGGGAGAAGTTAAACCTAGGACCCAGGGAGAAGTTACACCTAGGACCCAGGGGAGACCTAAACATAGGACCCAGGGGAGACAGTAAGCCTAGGACCCAGGAGAGAACTTAAACCTAGGACCTAGAGGAGTCGTTTAACCTAGGACCCAGGGGAGAAGTTAAACCTAGGACCCAGGGGAGAAGTTAAACCTAGGACCCAGGGGAGAAGTTAAACCTAGGACCCCGTGTCGGAGCTGATGGTCTGCCTGTCATGGTGATAATTTTTGCGAAACTATCGCTGGAAAGTAATCCTAATTATTGCCGCGGTGTACTCGACGGAAAGGAGTCCGCAATTTACATATGACTGAGGCCCTGTTGGGGTATACTTTTAGACAGGTTCGTTCAGACCCATTATTAGGAGGAGAGGCGAAAAAAGACTTATTGCCCCTTAACAAACCTGTAGTAGAAAGTGACTAATTTAAGCTTTACTGAAAAAAGATGTGCTGAAGATGAATTTTATTGCAGCATAGCTGTGAAGCATAATACAACATGCCAGTCTTTTTTTAAGGGTAAACATTTGCGAGATGAGATGTCAGAGAAAAGCCGCCAAACTAACCGTCCCAGATGATACTATCATTCAAATTGTGGGAATGACACCTTTTGTTATATTCGAGAAACAGCTGATCAAATGGTTTGACAGTCTCATTAGAATGCAGGAAGATCAACGACTATCAGAAGCATTACATCATAGAAGATCAGCTACAAGTGCAAAAGAACGGCCGCGAAAACGATGGATCGACACCATTAAAGACACTCTACGCCTTCACGGTATGACAATAGCCAGTGGCACAAAACGTGCACTGGATCGCAAATTATTCATGCCCACGGGGCCTAATGGCAGAAGTGGTTTATGATGATGATGACGACAGAAGAAGAAAAAAGTATGTTTGAGAGGATCCACTTAATCAGGGACTCACTTGTCATCGTGCAAGCTCACCCTAGTCAGTCAGACACTATATGTTCAATTAGTTAAGAAAAGCTGTGGTCGGGGGTCTTAACGTAACCTAACGATGTTTCTGGTGCCTGTCTCAGTGTGATCCTCATCCTCATGGTGGCACTTCGTGTCACCGGATGTTTATCGCTCTGCGTGGTGTCCTGGTGGGGTCGAATCTCACTCACTCACTCACTCACTCACTCACTCACTCACTCACTCACTCACTCACTCACTCACTCACTCACTCGTTTCGCCCTTGTGTAAATCACATTCACAATTTGTCTATGTATGTGTTCCGGGGACCAGGTGTGTGTGTGTGTGTGTGCGTGCGTGCGGGCCCTCGGGAGGGTTGGGGAATGGGGTGTGGGTGGGTGGTGTGTGGGCCTTGTTGGGGGAGGGGGAAAAGACGCATTTCTCTCACCTCCCCCCACCCCTTAAAAAAAAAAAAAACGAATGTTGTAAAAGTCAACCAATCAGGAGTATTTCTTTCGTAGTCGTAATCCCCCTGCAGAGAGGCAAGGAGCAATCAGTCTGCATACAGATAAGCCAGGTGTGTAAAATGGATGTGCACGTATGTAAATATATATGTGTCAGCAGTGGCATTGGGGAAGGGGTCAGGGGGAGTGACAAGATGGCCAAAATATTTAAAATGTATATATATATATATATATATATATATATATATATATATATATATATATATATATATATATATATATATATATTTCCACATTTAAATTGGCGGGGGTAGGGGGGGGGGATGCGCCACTTTGATACGCCACTGTGTGTGAGCCTCTCTTTCTCTCTCTCTCTCTCTCTCTCTCTCTCTCTCTCTCTCTCTCTCTCTTTCGCTCGCTCGCGCGCGCACTACTTTCTTCACCTTTCCCCTTTATCGGTTAGCGCATCTGCTGTACATTCCCCCCTTCCCACTCGGTTATACACACAAGGTCGCAAGCATGCACACACCACACACACGCACATATACGTACACACCACATACATAATGCACACATATATATGAAATGCTATGGGAAATAAAGGTGACCTACATAATTCTGACCACATCTTTCTTTTGTAAAATGGAGCTGGCATCATATCAACAAAATACCTAAAGGCTGGGAAATGTTTCTCTGTCTGTCTGTCTCTCCCCCTCTCTCTTTCACACACACACACACACACACATACGCACGCGCATACCTACACACAGACACACATACACAGATGTAGTTTTTAACATTTTCTATAATATACATGGTGGGGTAACAAAAATATATATGATGTAAAAACAAACAATACATCATAAAAGATCAGTTTTGTCTACTGAGTGTTGCACCGGTTTAAGATTAAAACAATATTTGCATGTATATCAACGACGTACAAAATGTTGATGGACTAGAATTGGATGGTTGTAATTTTTTTCTGTCAGGTCCTTCTATTTCAAATGTCTATATTACTTTAGCTACCCCACGGTGTCCCAGCTAGTTATTAATTTAACTTATACTACTATGTCCCAGCTAGTTATTAATTTAACTTATACTACTGTGTCCCACCTAGTTATTATTTCAATTCACCCACCGCGTCCCACCTAGTTATTACTTATATACCTCACTCACTGTGTCCCAGCTAGTTATTACTTTATCTCCCCCATCGTGTCCCAGCTAGTTATTACTTTATCTCCCCCATTGTGTCCCAGCTAGTTATTACTTTATCTCCCCCACTGTGTCCCAGCTAGTTATTACTTTATCTCACCCATTGTGTCCCAGCTAGTTATTACTTTATCTCCCCCATCGTGTCCCAGCTAGTTATTACTTAATCTCCCCCATCGTGTCCCAGCTAGTTATTACTTTATCTCCCCCATTGTGTCCCAGCTAGTTATTACTTTATCTCCCCCATTGTGTCCCAGCTAGTTATTACTTTATCTCACCCATTGTGTCCCAGCTAGTTATTACTTTATCTCCCCCATCGTGTCCCAGCTAGTTATTACTTTATCTCCCCCATCGTGTCCCAGCTAGTTATTACTTTATCTCCCCCATCGTGTCCCAGCTAGTTATTACTTTATCTCCCCCATTGTGTCCCAGCTAGTTATTACTTTATCTCACCCATTGTGTCCCAGCTAGTTATTACTTTATCTCCCCCATCGTGTCCCAGCTAGTTATTACTTTATCTCCCCCATCGTGTCCCAGCTAGTTATTACTTTATCTCACCCATTGTGTCCCAGCTAGTTATTACTTTATCTCCCCCATCGTGTCCCAGCTAGTTATTACTTTATCTCCCCCATTGTGTCCCAGCTAGTTATTACTTTATCTCCCCCATCGTGTCCCAGCTAGTTATTACTTTATCTCACCCATTGTGTCCAAGCTAGTTATTACTTTATCTCCCCCATTGTGTCCCAGCTAGTTATTACTTTATCTCCCCCATCGTGTCCCAGCTAGTTATTACTTTATCTCCCCCATCGTGTCCCAGCTAGTTATTACTTTATCTCCCCCATCGTGTCCCAGCTAGTTATTACTTTATCTCCCCCATCGTGTCCCAGCTAGTTATTACTTTATCTCCCCCATCGTGTCCCAGCTAGTTATTACTTTATCTCACCCATTGTGTTCAAGCTAGTTATTACTTTATCTCCCCCATTGTGTCCCAGCTAGTTATTACTTTATCTCCCCCATTGTGTCCAAGCTAGTTATTACTTTATCTCACCCATTGTGTCCAAGCTAGTTATTACTTTATCTCACCCATTGTGTCCAAGCTAGTTATTACTTTATCTCCCCCATCGTGTCCCAGCTAGTTATTACTTTATCTCCCCCATCGTGTCCCAGCTAGTTATTACTTTATCTTACCCATTGTGTCCAAGCTAGTTATTACTTTATCTCCCCCATCGTGTCCCAGCTAGTTATTACTTTATCTCCCCCATTGTGTCCAAGCTAGTTATTACTTTATCTCCCCCATTGTGTCCCAGCTAGTTATTACTTTATCTCCCCCATTGTGTCCAAGCTAGTTATTACTTTATCTCCCCCATCGTGTCCCAGCTAGGTTAAAGGTAAAAGTTAAAGGTTAAGTTGAGAGGGTCGACTTTATTGCACCGGGTTTTATCCGATGTGGATCGGTCTCTCTTAGCAGAAGGCTAGCAGTCTGCCGAAATCGCCGCGCAGAGCATGAACTCCGTAGCTCTAATAACGATCTTCAGAGAGCGAGGCAAACGGCTTGATTACTTCGCCACAGAGACCCCTAGCTAGTTTACCCCGTGCCCTGTAGTATCTGTTGTTAAGGATGCCCGAAGATCCCTTTGCCACTAAATAATCTTTTTCGTGAATGGTTCCATTATGTTTAATATCACATACAGAAATATAAGTCTTTGGCAAACTCTTGATGCCACTAATATAACATAACAATTAAGTGAAAAGTTCGGAATAATGATAGCGCAGTGGCTTAGAACTGCCCGCTGGCCTGAAAGTTCTGGGTTCGAATCAGCACTAGGCGGTTATGTACTTGAAAGTAAAAGTAGCTTACATGATCTTAACAATATCACTAGTCAATGTAGTATTGAAAATAAAAAAAATAAAAATAAAAATAAAAATACAAGTCTACCATTTATACGCCCAATGGGCAATAAGCATAAAAAGGGACTTTAAAGACAAAAGCATTAAAGTAATAAAACAGAAGAAACTATGGTTAACATTAGACGGCAGGTTCTCGCTTATCAGCTGACTTTCATAACTTTATACGATATGTTTAATGTAATATAAATATGACCATGTTCAGTATTTCACAATGTCATTTCAGATCTTTCTTCTGTTTGTTCTTGTATTGCCACACTTTATTCTTTTACAGTTTATTCTTTAACACCTTTTTCTTTCACACTTTGTTCATTGAGACTTTTTACTTGAACACTGAATTCTTTTAAACTTTTTAATTCCACACTTAAATCTTTCACACTTTTTACTTTCAAATTTTATTCTTTCACACTTTTTACTTTCAAACTTTGTTCTTTCACACTTTATTCTTTCACAATATTTTCTTATACATTTTGTTCTTCACTTTTTTCTTTCACAGTTTTTACTTTCACACTGTGTTCTTTTCAATTTTTTACTTTCACACCTTTTACTTTCACAATTTATTCATTCACACTTTATTCTTTCATTCTTTATTCTTTCACTATTTATTCTTTCACACTTTTCTTCTTCTTCTTCTTTTCTCTACTTACGGATTGACTCGCAGCGCCAGGACAGGAAGGAATTTCGGGGACGGGCCCTTATGTTCGCTTTGTTTTAAATTGAACGACTTGAGAAGATGCAAAATGAAGCCACGCGCATTATTTTGGGATCTAAAAGAGACACTTCCGGTGTAGCAGTGAGATATCTACTTGACTTCATGACCAAGAACCAAAGAATCAAGATGAGGAGGGCTCGGAAATACCTTAAAATATGCGCTGATAAGAAACACCCACTGCATCAAGCGCTTTTCAGTGAAAAGGGTGACAGGCTGAAGACGGGGGAATCGTGGCTAGGTCGAGCAGAAGATGTTATTAGGCAACTATGCAGCCTAACCGACATCACCCTTGGTGCAGTGGATACCAGTGCCTGATGCGTTTATTTGTGCATTTTTTCCTGTACTGTCATACTCGACAGGCGATACAGGGAGCAGAACCCATTTGCCGTCAATGCCATCCAAGCAATTGGAAGGGTAGAGGACTTTAGGGACAGTGAATCCACACCACTCGCCAGAGCATCTCAGCGCAGTGCACGAACTCCGTAGCACCGGCAAGGATCCTGAAATACTTTTGGTAGATTTTTAACTCCAAATTTTGCGCAAGCTCTTTTAGATTTCCAACTGCCAAGGGATTTTTTACGTGCTCAACAATACACACGAGCGTCCCGATCTTACTATCCAGAATCCAGGAGAAATTACTGAAAGTCCACGTGACAAATAATCCTAGCCTTACCCGGGGTTTGAAACCGGGACCTTCAGTAGTCGAGGCGGACCTCATGCCTTGAGACCACTCAGCCCTCCATTTGGACAGAAACGGAGCAGCTATGAGGTGACCCGTTTGCAATGATATTGTTACAGCGATTACCTGACTGACCCAGGAACCAGAGTCAGATAAAACATTCACTATTTTTGTAAAGGGTGATGTGGGACACTGGAGCCATGAGCCTGAAGATTAAAGGCCTTATGGCTAGAGCAGGTGCCACAGACTTTACATGGAAGGATTTTGTTTTGTTGCCCAAATAGAAAAAATATATGAAAATCCATCATCTTAAAGAGGATTCCAAACTAGGTTCCTCGAATGAGAACCCTTCCCGTGTGGGGAAAACAAAAGTAGACCGACTGACTCCTTGGAAGCATATGCCTGCGTGAGAAGGAACCAACAATCTGCATTCAAATAAGCCAGACCTGTTAAACGGATGGACAGGCAATACTCAGGTTCTGGAAAAAGGCTAAAGTCGACATGTGGGCAAACAGCCAGAATTTTCCGCTAGTTCACATGTCGTGAACGTGAAGAAAAAGAAGATTGAGAGCCCAACATTTTTAACCACGCTTCCAACCGTTGCTCCCACCATCTATAAATAACAGTAATGTTCATTTGATCAACATCTAATCCATGATACTACACGCGTCATTTGTGTAGATAAAGTTGGGCGTTTCCCTTTTGATGTCTCCATTCTTTGAATATAGTTCGTGACTATCCCTCACTTCCTGTTTGGCCAGATTATTGTTCCGCCTATGGCTGTTGTGGTCATCGCTGTAGTCAAACGTATATTTTGTTGATGACTGAAAAAAGAAAAAAAAAAGAATAATTAGTTCTGAGAAGAGTAATGCTTGAGAAAAACAAAATATTATTTAATGTTATGTGAAGTGCAATATACTATTGTATGTATCGTGAAGTGCAACTTATTATTGTATATTATATAAAGTGCAACATGTTATTGTATGTTATGTGAAGTGCAACATGTTGTTGTATGTTAGTGAACTGTATATTTGTGTGTTTTTAAAATGAAGTGCAGCAAGCATATTGTTACTTAAGTGAAGTGCAACATATTATTGTATTTTATATAAAGTACAACAAATTTTTATATATTTCAAGTGTAGTGCAGCACAAGGTACTCTGAGTAAAGTGGAACACACACACGCGCACACACACACACACACACACGCACACACGCGCACACACACACACACGCACACACACACACATATATAAAGGACAAATACAAAGGAAGGAGAAGAAAAGAAGAAGAAGAAGAAGAAGAAGAAGAAGAAGAAGAAGAAGAAGAAGAAGAAGAAGAAGAAGAAGAAGAAGAAGAAGAAGAAGAAGAAGAAGAACAACAACAACAACAACAACAAGAACAATAAAAAGAAGACAATAAAGTTAAAAATTTATTTGATATCGAAATATGAATGTTATTATACAACAATAATAAGTTAGGACAAGGAAGTCATATAGCTGATAGTGGAGCCGCGGTGGAAGGCGCCTAGATGCTCGTCTGCGGGTCCGAAGGTCGTGGGTTCAAATCTGAATGGAGCTTGACATGTTGCGAAAATGACCGTCGCTCCCAGGTCGACCTGATCTCAAATGGGTACCAAGGAAAAGACATGGGAAGTAAAGTCGGCCTTCCTGATTCTGACCATATCTTCCACCGATGGGTCTATAAAATATTGGACTTGCACTAAATGCCCAATAACACCCGAAGGCGTGAACAGTTGTCCTTCACGTTAAACGTAGATGAAACTGACTGCAATGTGGCATGTTATGACTTCACATATTTTAATAATAACAAATGAAGTGGGCTGGCGTGTTCCCTTTCTCCCAGTGAGGTTAGACGAATAAATGAAGTTAAACATTCACGTAGTTACCTTGTGAAAACAACACCATGAGTACTTATAATATGTCCGTTCATCGACGTCCCGTCCTCTGTTGCAGCCTGTTAATAAATAAATGAAAGCAGGGAGTTGTATGGCATGAGTTCATTCAATGTGAATTCAATAGGAGTTTCATAAATAGGAGTTTCATAAATGGAAGTTTCAAAAATGGGCGTTTCATAAATGGGAGTTTCACAAATGGGAGTTTCATAAATGGGAGTTTCACAAGTGGGAGTTTCAAAAATGGGAGTTTCAAAAATGGGAGTTTCACAAATGAGAGTTTCAAAAATGGGAGTTTCAAAAATGGGAGTTTCAAAAATGGGAGTTTCACAAATGAGAGTTTCAAAAATGGGAGTTTCATAAATGAGAGTTTCATAAATGGGAGTTTCATAAATGAGAGTTTCACAAATGGGAGTTTCATAAATGGGAGTTTCACAAATGGGAGTTTCATAAATGGGACTTTCACAAATGGGAGTTTCATAAATGGGACTTTCACAAATGGGAGTTTCATCGATAGGAGTTTCATAAATGTTCACAGCAGACGCTGTTTCCCAATCCAGCGCACAGCTCCATGGTCCACAGAAACTGGCAGGTGCCAACATTCTACACAAAAAGAACAATGTAAACGGATTTGATTACTTATGCCACACGGCAGGGACCACTGGAAACAAAGAAATATTTGGTGAAAATAAAAACTACCTTAAACTTGAATTTTACCTGTAGATTGTGGGACCGGCAAGTTAAACGAACAGCAAGTCTGGTACAGTGCAAAACTAGGACGAACGATAGAGAGTGTTGGAGATTTATTAAGCCAACCTCTATTGTGGAGAAGGCGCTGATTGATAGAGCCTATCACAGTCTTAATTGGTTAATAAGGAGGATTTGTTTAAGACTGATGCCTTCCCCAAGCAGAAAACCGCATCTGAAAAATCTCTCTAATTGTGAAATAAAGTCTTCACAGGGTTTAACCATGACCTACTCTTAAGTAGGACAGGGTTTACTGTCGCCTGCAGATCGTGCACTCAGACAAACCAATACTGATTAGACAAATAGGACGTCCAACGCGTTACGTATTGTTGTTAGGTAATTGAATCTTGAGTAGTTGCAGCAGAGAAGTTCAAGAAGGCGGACGTGTGGTCCGGCCTTGGTGGATTCCAGAGGAGAATTTTACCCTGGGACCTCACCATGAATGTCAGCTCGAAACTGGGCCTTAAAAAAGTATGTTATACGTATGGGAGGATTCGCAGTGGAGAAGTCCAAGGAGGCGGACTTTATTGTCCTAGTGTGGCTCATCATAAGGCAAGATTTACCCCGGAATCCCACAGAGAAATTCAGCCTGGTTGCTGGGGGCGTTACTGCCATTTCTGCAGGAAGCAGGATAGTCTTACACTTTTGTTTTAGCTCAGCGAGACTACTGAATAATTAATTATAAAGAAACTGTGTAGTCGTGTTCATCAGTATTGTGCTGCATACTGACTTGTTTGAGAAACCGTTAAAGGTTTAAGGTCGAGCTGTTGACCTAAAGAGATATTGTGAAGTAAAAATGTATATGATTAGATGTGGAGTCTAATCTTTTTCGAGAATGCGTGTGAGGATGTAGGATGAGTTCCTTCCAATTTTATTATGTTCGCTTGCAACGTCGACCCTAAACTCATAATACACATTTTGGTACACGTCACTCCCTAGTATTGTTGAATTAACACCTTTGAAATCGATTGTTGCTGTTGCTGTTGTAAAGTTGTCTACAAAGTTTCAAACTGTTCCTGTTGGACATTGTCCACCGTTCAGTGCGAAAATCGTGCCTTACTGTTTTCACTAGACTTGGCTTGGTAGAATGAACTAATTTTTGTTCAAGCTGTGTTGACTTGTTGCTTTCAATGGCGATCATACTTCCACTCAATCATTCTCTCCTCCCCCCCCCCCCCCCCCACATACACACAAACACACACACGTCACATTTACCTGAGCTCCTGTGCTCTATCGGAAGTTGACAAGCAGAAGAAGAATTGTTTGGTGAAAAAAGAGGTAAAGTATAATGTATAATGCTTTTAAATTAATAACATAGTTTGTGTTAAAGATATCGGGTCAATAAAACTTATCAAACTCGTAACATAGCTCGCTAGCGTAGTTGGTTTAATCTGACTTGGCGGCGAACGGGTGACAAACTTCTTGTGGTCCGTGTTCACGCCCGAGGGTAGGCAGAAAAGCCGCATTTCTCCCAGATTTATATATCATAGAATCAAGGCCGAGGGGTTGCGATATCCATAGTACAGAGCCAAAGGGTTAACGACGCATGGTTTCTGAATAAAAAAAACAAAAAAACAAACAAACTCGAAACAGAAAAACTAAAGGGGGCAACATTCAGAAATTAATCAGCTTGTTAACCTACATAGGCCTAACAAGTAAAGATATTTGATTTGTCCTCTGTTATATTTATGGCAAGTTTTTCAACTTACAAGTGATGGCTGAGACAAATGAGCCCACAAGCCCGGATACAATCAGAGCCAATGTTGAGTAGTGGATGTACGACAAATACAGATGACCATCAGAGCTAGATCTGCTGACATAAACAGAATAAAAACATTATTTTTAAAAACCGGTCATTGCATTAAAAGTGGACACCCCTCTTACTTTCTGCCCTACTCATCCTCATCATTGTTGTTCACGCACGATCATAAAATAAGAGCACAACAGACTTCATGTTCAAGATTTTCAGTGTAGGAAACACGGTGTCCCTGCAATATAGTGTATGAAATTCTCTGCATGTACTCCAACACTAACATACTCTATGCGTAAAGAGAGAAACCATTTCGCAGTTCCAATGTCAATCAGGACAAAGCTGCATGGTATCCTAGGAGGTTTGGACTCCATGAGAGCTTTCATCAAGTCTACTGGCCTCCTAATATGTTTTCCAGCAGATAGATTAAAAAAAAAGATCCTCAATGTCGCTATCCTAACCACTACCATCACTATCATCATCATCATTACCATCACAATTATCATTTTTTACATTGTCATCATCATCAAGTAGGAGTTCATTTGCAGATCGTCACTCCTATCACGGTCTGCCTGAAAGAAACTCGGTATCCCAGCAGCTATCCCGCTTGGAGTACTATCATATTCAAGCAGTTACTTATATCCTGTGCCCATTTTCGTGTTGGTCGGCCCCTGCCTCTCTTTCCTGGTACCATGCCTTCTGCTATTTTTTCTTCTAATCCGCTATGGCGCTTAATATGACCAAAATGTTTCAGATTCCGAGACAAGATACTGTTTATAAGCCAATCTTCCTTGATGTTCACATCTTTTAAAATATCACTATTTCTTATCTTCTTTGTCCATGGTATTCTGAGAATCTTTCTTTGGCTTTCTAGCTTAAATTCCCCTATTTTCTTTCTATATCAGCAAATGCTTGTTTAGTTTTCGTGAACAGTCATGCCTCACCCCATCTTGCATATTAACGTGGGAATAGAACCAGTTAAAGTAATATCTACTTGAGAGTGAAAGACTGAAAGGAGCATACTGTGCAACGAGGCATGCAAAATAATATACATAATTTTCATATAAATAATATTATATTGAGTCCTCGCTGATAACATTGGCATATGTATCATAATGATGAGTTGCGGGGCCTCATTGTGGGGGTGCACCCAAACAAGCATATAGTAGAAGGGCGAATAATTAGCTTTATTCCCTTCGATGTCGGAGTGCATCTGCCTGAGAGGCAAGTAACCAACAGTTTGCACACAAATAAGTGAAATCTGTAAAACGGATGTGTGTACAAAACTCACGTTCTTGAACAAGACCAAAATCCCTAAGTGGATGCACAGCCAGAACTCTCCACTGGAGTTTACAGCCGGTGAACGCTAAGAAAAAGAAGACGACTGGGATATGTAGCGACTATGGTATTTCCATTTTTTTAAAGCTGTTCTCACTCACACAAACAAACACCATTCTAACATGTCATCACTGATGAAGCAAAGACATTAAAACAAGCTAAGGAGTTTAGCTGAGTACAGTTGAGTTGAGTCAACAATTAACATCACAGCGCTCAGGGCATTCCCATGCCTGCTCCATCCTCATCTTTAGCAGCCAGCGCAGAGTTCCAATACTCATGGTTCGGTCATAATCTAGTTATATGTCTGTCTTGCCTTTCCTCTGAGTTTAGTGAGCCGACCAGACCCTCTGGTTACACCCAGATGCCTCATTCTCTATAGGCCATAATAATATTTTTTCTCTACTGATTCCGTTGCTTGTTCTCAAAGGGCCTTGACCACATCTGCCTTGTCATGTATCCTTTCACCACCCAGTGGTGCAGATCCAGCCAATCTTTCTGTCTGTTCATTACCCACTACGCCGGCATAGCCTGGAGAAAATATTAAAAGTATGCTCACTACCTGTTACCTTCCCAGTGAAGCTTGCCATTTTGCTCAAAGCATCCCTGTCTTCACCTTTCTCAGCATGCCTTTAAAGTCAGTTACAATTACGACGTGTGTCTGCATCTTGTTCTTTAGCCACCGGAGAGTGGCAGTTACCGCCTCCACCTCCATTCTCATACTTGATGTTGTGATGCTAAGGAGTTGAGTACCCATGCAGTGTATTCACAGAGAATGGGGTATTGGTCAGGAGAATAGAGAACAGAATACATAAGGCTAGCAATATAAATTACAAAATAGCGCCACTCCTGAGGCATCCAAATATAAACGTGCACACAGAAAAGTAACTGATAAATGCGGTATTCCTGCCAACGGTGTACTATCAAGGCCGAACACGGAATGTTCTAGAAAAACGCAAAGTTACAACATGTGAGAGAGATGTATAAGAAATACGGCGGGAAAAACCAGAAAGACAGAATCACCACTGAAGAATTAAGAACAATGGCAGACACAGTACCGGTGAATGATCTTTATATAGAACACACAAGAATCAAATGGTTTTGTTATCAGGTCATAATGAAACAACATCAGCCAGCAGCTAGAACGTACTACAGGAGAACAGCAGGTTACAAGGCAAGAGGTCGACCAAGAAATATATAAGTGGACCAAATAAAAGAGATACTATAGAATCGCAATTTAATACAATCCACACAGCTACCAAAAGACAGAAACTACGTCTATCTTCTCTTCGCGATATTGTTCAGTACACAGCATAAGCAGTAAGACAAAAGAAGATAAAAGAAGAAGAAGCCACTTACATATGATGTGTCATTGTTACATTTGAAGGAAATGTCGTAGTACTGCTTGTTATATTATATAATAATGTTGTTGATGTTATATTATTTCCCGGACACTGGTCACTTCTAACTGGCAAGTCATTCTTTGGTGGAGGGTTGAACACCGGGTCAATGCCAACATAAAAGCAAGCAATCAGGCTTGCAATCATGCCAACTCCAGCACCCTGCAATTGGAACAAAAAGTAGTTAATGAATTATTGATGTAAGAGTAGACATCACAGCATACTTGGTATTCATACAGATCAGCAGTTCATAACCATTTTCCAATTCCAATTCCTTATGTATTACCGTCCGGTGTTAATATGGTAAAGTGGAGTGCGACTAACGACCCGACATGTCCGCTATGTAGAGCTAAACAGACGCTTGAGCACGTATTGTCTGCGTGCAGAAAAGCCCTAGGTCAGGGCAGGTAGACTTGGTGCTGAAAGAATTAGCGGCCGTTGTGGACCAAGCTAGGATGAGTGCTAATGCGAGGGCCAGTCCTACCGTTGTCCCCGTGCGCTTCCTCAAGGCTGGGCAGATTTATAAAGGTAAATTTAACAAAGTCGCATACTCTCCATCGATGCTTGACTGTGCGAGGGACTGGTTACTGGCAGTTGACCTGCCTGTTCACGAAAAGTACCCTGATTTAATCAGGAAGACTGGCTGCGACCCGACATAGTCCTACACTCTGCGGAGAAACGTCAGCTCATCCTGGCGGAGCTGACCATGCCGTATGAGTCGCAAATGGACAAACGCCACATGTACAAGCTCGAGAAGTACAGTGACTTAGCGGCTGGCCCGAGGAGAGACGAAGCGTACACAGTAAGAATCTTCGCCGTCGAGGTAGACGCAAGAGGCCTCGTTACCACTTCAATGTACAATGTGATTAAACAAATAGGCTTGCGAGGAAATGAATGCAAACGAGCACTAAAACAACTGGGCGAGGACGCTGAGGGGGCCTGGAGCTGGCTCTGGACTCAACGGAACGTCGTGGGGGATGGGCATCGGAGAGCTGGTCCGGGTATCTAGTGGAAAAGAATGTCTCATCACTTAAAGTCAATCGTGTCCGAAGTGTCTGCCAGTGTCCCTCTGCCAGCTGCCAACAAAGTCTACCATGTGTCCGATAAACCAAACGTAAGCTTGCCACTTGGTCGTCCAGGTAAGCTGACTGCTCTAATTATGCTACCGCAACGACTTCGTATCTCACAGTACTTTTTGCAGTCACCCGACAACATCCGGTAATACGTGCAGCAGGAGAAAATCAACCCTGAGCCTCATGAACTCAGGCGGGCCAACTCTCTGAAAATGTCTAGGAGCTCGTGGACCGAAACATTTGTCGACGAGAGATTACTTCTACTGACGATTGGCAGACTCCTGCTGTACATGCTCCCCTGTGGAGTTTCTTCTTAGAGGAAAAAAAATCGAAAACTCAACGGCGTTCAACCGGCTGCTATCTAGCCGAAGCTGCTAACAGTCTCAGGCTAATTTGTGATCTTGTTTATTTGCGCCACTTTTGTGGCTAAAGTTCCTTTTATGTGCGCCGTCTCTTGGCTTAATGCTTCTTTCCTCACTGTCAGACCGCCATTATTTATAGTGTGAACATTTTCAGTATTTTACTTTGCTAAAAAGTACTGAAAACAGTTTTTGGGTTTGGATAGACACGAAATGTTAAAATATTCCGCGTGTGAACATAGTGGTCTTATAGTTGTCTTCCTGCAATAAGAATGGGTTAATCTTATCATGGAGATGTGTGTGAAATGTTAGGTGGAGCCTCACAATGATTCTATCCGTCATTTGTTATAGTGTTGTCCGATTACGTCGGTTTGGGTTGGTAGCTAGGCTTCGGTGTACGTAAATACCAGATCCAAACCCATAACAAATGTACATAGCTTACCACCACTCTGCGACCCTACAGGGAACCCTTCGCGAACCCAAAGTGGATTGAGAATCAGTGCAACAGATGTTCTTTTTTCCTGCATAAAATAGTAACAATGCTTAGGGGTCCCGCAGCACAGGAGTTGTACACACGTCGGTCTCTTCCTCTCATTCGTCCTTTCCTAATGTGATCAGTCAGTCAGTGGCATTTCCCTTTGCTCCCATAACCACCTTCCGGAAAACTTCTCGATCACAAACAAGCATGATGAATCGCGTCGAATTTACCCATCTGGAGATCATCCGCTACATCCTGCACCCATCTTCTCTTTGGCCTTCCTCTTCCTCTCTTCCCAGGCATATACCCCTCTATTACTGTTCTCTCTAAACTTACGTGATGTTTCAAGTGACCAAAATATTTCAATTTTCTGTGTTTTAACGTCTTTAATAGCCAAACATCTTCAATATTCAGTTCCTGAAGCATAGATGCATTAGGGTTTCCCTTTAGCCATGATATTCTTAGAACCCGTCTATAACAATTGTATTCAAAGCGCTGTTCAGCTTATTTAGTAAGTGTCCAGGCCTCACAGGCTTTGTTGCAATGGGAAAGATGCATCCTCTTTGAAATCTAAGTTTTGTAGTCCTGTCTGTCCCATTCCATATATTTTTTTTTAAATGAGATAGTTGACAGAAACCAAGGCGTACAGGACAAAAGCCGGTATCATGAATTCGATCTTCTAGACTTTAATAGAATGAATGTTATTAAACACATTGAATGATTATTTTAAATAGGTTTGTTTCAATAATTATGCTAAAATATTGTTGATTCAGGCTGCTTCACTGATTTACTTTTGAATATATATTAAGAAGAAAAATTTGCATGGCTGATGACTTGCTTTAAAAAAAAAAAGCATCACGTTCAGCCAGCGTCGCCGAAGGTGTAGCTTTAGGTTATAATTGTGACTAGGTTGTGTGCGTCATATAGAATGACTTAGCATTGCTCGCCACCAAGTCACTATGAAAAGGTTTTCTGCAGTGTTGATGCGATGAAAAAGACAGCCCAAATACTGTACCGATCGGCAACGAAGTCGTCTACCGGCCATCTATCAATCGATGATTGGCGATCCGGCTCCAGCCCTTTTATATACTTTATTTTCTGTGAGCGTTTTGGGGCAGATTGTGGAGTAAAGAAGAATAGACACACTGCCCCTGAAAATGCATGTCATAAAAGTCGACTAATTAGGATTGCTTCCTTTGAAGTTGGAATGCATCAGTCTGAAAGGTGAGAAACCAACAGTCTGCACAGAAATAAGCTGGATCTGTAAACGGATGTGTACGCGAATCTCGGGTTCTGGAACAAGTCCAGAAGTGGACCTAAATCATCATCAAGAGCCTTGCCGACTGCCGTGGGTGATCACGCTTCTCCGCAATCTGCGACCCTCTTGCTGCGTGTATAAGTTCGTGTGTTGACACCTCTCCATGACATGACAAAAAGTGGACAAGATTCTTCTCACGCTGTCTTCCTCTGTCTCTTTTTTCCACAGTTCTTTTCAGTGATCACAACATATCCCAATTTCCTTCTCATACCAAAAATTGATGGCTTTCTCTTTCTGATGTTTGTGATAAGTTGAATTCCAGCGTTCGTCTCTTTCAAGACACCCGGGGTGCTCCTTTTGGTTGTCCAAGGAATTCCAAGTATTCTTCTGTAAAACCACATCTCCAAGGCCTCAAGAAATTGTTTAGTCTGGCTTGTTTAGTAACTGTCTAGGATAAAACGGACTCTTTATTTAGCTTATGGTAAATGACAGTTTCTTTCACTTGTAGCGCGCAGGCCTCGTGGGGAAAAAAGAAGGAAAAAGGGATTGGTTCAGTGCCTACCCCCCCCCCCCCACAAGCATTTGATAGGTTCAAAAAAAAAAAAAAAAAGGAAAAAAGTAAAGGTGCCCTTTCCACGCCTTTAGGCGCATATAAGGTTGGTCCTATATTTGTATAGACCAATCAGCACAAGAAGGGTGATATGTATGGTCAGTATTACACCGGCTGCCTTTACTTCCCGTGACTGCACCCGTACCCACTCAAGGCTGGGTCGACCTGGGAGTCAAAGTAATTTTTGAAAAAAGTCAGGCTCCGCCAGGGAGCGAACCCACCACCTTCCGACCCGCACGCGAGTGTATAGCCACTACACCACGGCGACTATACCCTAAGAGACAACCATTTAGAGGTTTGCAGAAATGGATGTGTTGAAACAAAAGTCGCAGATATCACAGCCTAGCTGTAAACCTCAACGGGCTAACCGCCCTTTTAGAGGCACTCTCAAAGGAATAAGGAGCAGCACGGCCTATCACGACTTACCCAGCTATTCATAAAAGGAATAAACATTCCACTCATGATGAGTCCTAACAGAGGCCCACCAACAATGCCAAAAATGCCAAACGTTATGGTGAGAACTGTTTTGCCCAGCAATTTGGCCAGATAAGCGAGTCCTATAGTAATGGCACCGAATATGATTGCTGAAAACAAAGAACAACAAAGAACACATTAATGGTTAGTTCTGTGAATACTAAGGAACTCACTGTACGTCTGTTAGTTACTTTATACAACGTTCACATGCTTTATATTCTTCTATTCATGGCTTTGACCCCTAGCGGTATGCAGCTGTAAGGAGTACCGGCACCTTTTACTTTAAACATTTTTTTTCAGCACTACAGTCGTAAACAGATTTTGGGGGAGCATTGACAACATTTATTGTTAGAAACTATGGGTGTCTGCATCTCTCTCTCTCTCTCTCTTTTTCTCTCTCTCTCCCCCCCTCTCTCTCCCTCTCTCTCTTTCCACGTTCCCCCTTCTAAAAAACAGACCCTGCTTCCCATCCTTTCGTTTTACTAATTTATTTTACCCAAACTGTTACTGTAACTACTTTAGCCCTTACAGTTGTTATTTCAACCATTCTGAGTTGATTCCTATCCTTCCGTTCTACTGATTTATTTTACATAAACTGTTACTTTAACTACTTGAGCCCTACCAGATGCTATTTTAACCTCTCTGAGTTGTAGAGGAGCTGAACTACACAAGGTCAAGGTCATTAGGTCAAGGCTCATTCTGGTGCTGGCTGGTGGGGTGGGGTGTGTGTCAAGGCTCAATTCCTCCAAGTTTTCACGTCCCTGTTAATCGTCATCACGATCGCTATCATTGTCACCACCATTATCATCTTCAACATCATCACCATTTGTTGTTCGGTCATAATCTACAGTTTATTATGTACTTATCTTGGAGAAAACAGGGACAAGTTAACTTTCTAGACTAACTGTAGCGAAGACAACTACAAACTATAACTTTCTAGAATGGTTGTAGTGAAGACAAGTAAAAACTAAAGCTATCCATTAATGTTTGTGGTGGTGGTCCAAAAGACGTTTTGTAGAAAAGCTCGCATTCCTACAAGATTCGCCTGGCCAAATCAGAGAGAGAGAGAGAGAGATGACACCAAGAGGTAATAAGAAGAAGAAAGAAACGCACAGCTAACAACAGGGTGGAGGACGAGTGGACTGACTATAGCTACCTAGAATGTTTGCGACAAAGGCAACGACAAACTATAGCTACCTAGAATGTTTGCGACAAAGGCAACGACAAACTATCGCTACCTAGAATGTTTGCGACAAAGACAACGACAAACTATGGCTACCTATAAGGTTTGCGACAAAGACAACAACAAACTATAGCTACCTATAATGTTTGCGACAACGACAAACTATTGCTACCTAGAATGTTTGCGACAAAGACAACGACAAACTATAGCTACCTAGAATATTTGCGACCAAGACGACAAACTATAGCTACCTAGAATGTTTGCGACAACGACAAACTATAGCTACCTAGAATGTTTGCGACAACGACAAACTATAGCTACCTAGAATGTTTGCGACAACGACAAACTATAGCTACCTAGAATGTTTGCGACAACGACAACGACAAACTATAGCTACCTAGAATGTTTGCGGCAACGACAAACTATAGCTACCTAGAATGTTTGCGACAACGACAAACTATAGCTACCTAGAATGTTTGCGACAACGACAAACTATAGCTACCTAGAATGTTTGCGGCAACGACAAACTATAGCTACCTAGAATGTTTGCGACAACGACAACGACAAACTATAGCTACCTAGAATGTTTGCGGCAACGACAAACTATAGCTACCTAGAATGTTTGCGACAACGACAAACTATAGCTACCTAGAATGTTTGCGGCAACGACAAACTATAGCTACCTAGAATGTTTGCGACAACGACAAACTATAGCTACCTAGAATGTTTGCGGCAACGACAAACTATAGCTACCTAGAATGTTTGCGGCAACGACAAACTATAGCTACCTAGAATGTTTGCGACAACGACAAACTATAGCTACCTAGAATGTTTGCGGCAACGACAAACTATAGCTACCTAGAATGTTTGCGACAACGACAACGACAAACTATAGCTACCTAGAATGTTTGCGACAACGACAAACTATAGCTACCTAGAATGTTTGCGACAACGACAAACTATAGCTACCTAGAATGTTTGCGGCAACGACAAACTATAGCTACCTAGAATGTTTGCGACAACGACAAACTATAGCTACCTAGAATGTTTGCGACAACGACAAACTATAGCTACCTAGAATGTTTGCGACAACGACAAACTATAGCTACCTAGAATGTTTGCGGCAACGACAAACTATAGCTACCTAGAATGTTTGCGACAACGACAAACTATAGCTACCTAGAATGTTTGCGGCAACGACAAACTATAGCTACCTAGAATGTTTGCGGCAACGACAAAAACTATAGCTACCTAGAATGTTTGCGACAACGACAAACTATAGCTACCTAGAATGTTTGCGACAACGACAAACTATAGCTACCTAGAATGTTTGCGACAACGACAAACTATAGCTACCTAGAATGTTTGCGACAACGACAAACTATAGCTACCTAGAATGTTTGCGGCAACGACAAACTATAGCTACCTAGAATGTTTGCGACAACGACAAACTATAGCTACCTAGAATGTTTGCGACAACGACAAACTATAGCTACCTAGAATGTTTGCGACAACGACAAACTATAGCTACCTAGAATGTTTGCGACAACGACAAACTATAGCTACCTAGAATGACTGTGGCAACTGAGGAGATTCCCTGTGAGGGCGGCTTGCGATGGACAAGATGGTAGCACGGCTTGAAGAGATCCTCAAGCGTCACAGCTGCCAGCGAGTTGATTCCCGAGGAGACAGTGCTGTCAGTGACAAACTTAATTAGTTTAGGTAAACAACATTTGCATTTAGTTTATGTAAACAACATTTAGGATTAAACAAGCATAGAGACGAATTTTTACCAATGACCTGGGCTCTAGGGTTAGAAGGTTAGTTGTGTACCCTAATAGGACGTTACAGAACCAACCTCGGCATACTTTGGCTGTCTGGTTGCACTAGACAATTTCTTCTTCTTTTTCTTTTCGTCTGTCCGAACAACGTAACTGCGGTGTGCATGTTTACAGCAAAGCTGCGATATTTGCGCCTATTAGCCGACACATCCGACGTGATCGAGCAATCATTGACCCGGTTACTGTATACCATAACATTTTACTGTCAGTAGTTGTCAATGCTTACTGCATGGTCGGTTCTTGATAGCATTCAGTTCAGACACCAGTCAGTGCAAATCGCCTGATGTCAAATCACCTGATGTCAAATCGCCATGCAGCTAGACTAAACTGGGATTATCGGAATTTCACAGACGCTACATACGTTTATCCAGGTTCTAACTGGTACAGGAAATGTTTAGGGAGGTAAAAATCAGACGACGTATGGGTCTCGAACAGAGATCTTTAACCTTTTTTCAGGTGGTGCCCCCTTTTTTTTTTAGTTTATGACTGCCATGGTTGACATTGTTTTATCTTGATGATATCTGCTAATTTTGATCGGATGTTGGACAAAACACAAGGAAGATAACTCTCTAAATCAAGCTGGCAAAGCTGTTTTGTGTTCATGTCTGTTTATGCTAAAAATCCTTATTATTACAAGTACAAATGCACTTAGTTTCACAATTGTTTCACCCCACTCTCCCGAAACGACCTCAGGCTTCCCCACCCCCTGGAGAGAGAGAGAGAGAGAGAGAGAGAGAGAGAGAGAGAGAGAGAGAGAGAGAGAGAGAGAGAAAGAGAGAGAGAATGAGAAAGAGACAGAGAGAGAGAGAGAGAGAGAGAGAGAGAGAGAGAGAGAGAGAGAGAGAAAGAAGTGTCTCAAAAGTTGGAGATCATAGGTCTTGAACCACATTGCACGTGCGCCTCATTACATGATAAGAGCCCTTTTATTTGAAAAAATAACTTTACCAGTCGGTGTAGATGTGTGTGTGTGTGTGTGTGTGAATGTGTGTGGGCATGTGTGTGTATGTGTGTATGTGTGTGTATATATGTGTGCGTGTGTGTGTATGTGTGTGTGCATGTGTGTGTATGTGTGTGTGTGCGTATGTGTGTTTGTGCCTGTGTGTGTGTATGTGTGTGTATATGTGTGTATATGTGAGTATGTGTGTGTATGTGTGTGTATGTGTGTGTATGTGTGTGTATGTGTGAGTGTATGTGTGAGTGTATGTGTGAGTGTATGTGTGTGTGCATGTGTGTGTGCATGTGTGTGTGTATGTATGTGTGCATGTGTGTGTATGTGTGTGTCTTCAACAAAAATAACTGGGTGGGATTTTAAACCGCTTTTATAAAAGAAGAACCGATATACACATCTGGCAATTCAAAATGTTCAGAAAAGTTTAGTTTCCCGTGACCATGCGTGACTGCGCATGGCAACACACACATACACACACACGCGCACGCACACACACACAGCAACTGCATTTGATGCATAAAGAAGCCATTGGTGCTTTCCTTTGGCTGGACTGAGAATTAGCTGAACACACGTGTGGTCACTGACTCCCTGAGTATGTTAAGAAAAGTGCAGACAGGCATGATATGTACATAGTGGCGAGCATCGTCGCATCGGAGGTGCCAGGTAGTTAGAGTCCTTTGGATATTTTTCCATGAATGCCGGTGTATTGCCAGACGAGTAGGCAGATAGACTGGCTGGTTCAGCACCACTTGATGGTCAATTGATGTATGACAAACTAGATGTTGTAAGTGCCCTTTGGGAGCGAGTGAACAGTGCCGAGGCACAAATGGATCAATAAGGCCTAAGGAAAATGGCGCTGCGAAGCGTTACCAGGGGATTTAGCTGACGCTCGACACTCAGGGAGAAGCGGGAGACAGATGTACAATCAGACTGTTACCGGTACCAACGGGTTTGGAACTTTTCGCTTGTTGCTAAAGATGGGGATGGAGCACTTATGGGAGTGTCCCGAGTGGTGGGATGTCGATTCTTAATTCAATATCCGACATTCAACAGAAGCCACATTAGGAAAAAATGGATGCTAGGATTTATTTCGAGGCCCTACAGATTGTGAGGCCCCATGATCTTGTCTAATTAGTTTATACCTAAACTCGGCACTGGTCTAGCCTCGTGTGCCGTAGGCATAGCTGGCCCAAAAATGGATTTTGTCTGGGGAGCGATAATAACGCAGAGGCTAGCACGATTGGCTTGCAGGCCATTTGGTCATAAGTTCGAATCTTCACCGAGGTGATTTGGTTACCTATGTGGATCTAGCTTAAAAAGATGAGCAGGACAAATTCCGAGAAGTAAAGGCTCCTGGCATGACACTGACACTGAAGTGAAGTTCAAAGGTTTTGGGCTCAAATCCACATACAAGTGAGTGGTTCTTGTTTTGTTTTCGCATGTGAAATGCGAAGTTTCCGTAAGGTCACCAACAACACAAGATGAGACAGGGTTACGAATACCAGCATTAGAGAGAAGTTGGAATTAGACCACACCTGAATTATATTGACAGAGAAAGAATAAAATGTCAGCCATCTAGTAAAAATGCAGCCATATCAAACAGTATATAAGACTTTTTACAGTAGAATTTCTGGGAGGAAGGCGAGGGGAAGACAAGGAAAGAGATGCACTAATGGTGTAGCTAAAAACTGCCAAAAGATGAACAAATCATCCATCACTCAAGCCACCCGAGAAGCGTAAGACAAATAAAATACAGGAAACCACGACACTGGACAACAAACTGGTTTCAGTGAGGCGGCAAAATAAGAAGAAGAAACTAATATCCCACCATGCCTAGGTTGACATATTATAAAAAGAGGTGCATAATATGCACTTGGAAAACTCCCCGGTATGGGGTTGATTCCTGAGAAGATTCGAGCAGAATTTCAACAAGCAGGTACTTAGAAATAAGATAAAATGAGGTTAGCGTTTTGAACAACGGATTCACATCATGGCACACGGTAGTAACTCATAAGTGCATCGTTCTTCTTCTAACTCAAGTATGTGTCTGAGAATGCTCAGCACAGTGCACAGGGTCTCTATCACCGGCGAGGATCCTGAAATAATTTGGGCAGATTTTTAACTCCAAAGTTTGCCTGGGCAGCGCCGTTAGGCTACTCTTTTTGATTTCCAACTTCCAAGGGATTTTTTTTACGTGCGCAACAATGCACACGGGTTTCGGGATCTTACGACCCAGAGACCAGGGGGAATTACTAGAAGTCCAAGTCCACGTGAAAAAATCCTACCCCTTACCGGGGATTGAATCCGGAATCTCTATGACCCGAGGCGAACACCATGCCTCGAGACCACGAAGCTCCCTAAAATACAAGGATTTAGTGACCAAAGACGCCCAAAAGAAACCTTAAAACTAACAATGATGAGAGAGACAGCAGGTGCTGAACTAGGTTGTATCCACGATATCGAAGGGATTTTACAAGACAGAACTTAATGGAGGATTAGACTGCGAGCCCTTTGTGACATATAATCGCACAAAAGGACAATCATGAGGAGTATGATGTTGACCCCATCCCCCATCGAATGCTAATCAGTTAGTTCATCGACAGATTATCCTCATTGCACATGGAACCATTCAGTCCATGATCCCGGATCCCCTCCTTAGTAAATCCCGCTGCGTGCAGCGGCTCACGACGCTAGTTCTGTGTTGGTTTCTTATTCTTCTTTGGCTTCCTGCACAGCGCTCTTGTCTGACCACACATCTTTTAACATGTCGTTCTTGCAGTCTGGTCATGGTTGCAGATTCACCGTCATCACTTGGTTCTCGCAAACGTCTTATTTCTCGTAGAGCCATCAGAATATCAGCTTTGTCCGCCCTTCACAGTAGTTTTACCTGCAAGCCGATCAGCTTGTTCATTTCCTTACACGCCTCCATGCCCTGGTATAAATATGAAACTGATATGTGTCCGCCCCAACTGCTTTAGAGACTTCAGCCACTGTCTTCAGATCCAGCCCTTCTATATCTTCCTGAGCATACGCACTGAATCACTAATCGAATGCTAATTGGGGTGGAAATGGTCCTCAGTTTACTTTAACAAATGTACTCACACTTACAGACAGCACAGACGTACCTGATGGAGGCACTAAAAATACAAGCTACAAACAATCCAGGCAGTCCGGGAAAGTCTCCCATTGTCTTCAGCACAAACAAGGGGATGAGCTGAAGAAAATAAACAGACATCGTTACGGAAACGTTTTTTGCAGTCACATCCTCGGGAACTGTCTAAAACAATAGGATTAGAGAGGGTGTATTTAAGGAACCTATGCTTTGTTTACGAGTGTAATGTAATAATAATAATAATAACAACAACAACGACAACAACAATAGCAATGTGCAGAATGTTAAATAATATATTAGTATATCTGAACAAATACAACATTTGTAAACGAATAAAATCATTGCCCACATAAGGAGGATACAATCTACATTCTTTGGTCATGTGATGAAAAGGAGAAAACTGGGGTGCATCGTGACTGTGGGAAAGTTCGAGAGGAGGAGAGGCAGAGGGAGACAGAGAGAAAAGATGCTGGAGAGTTTGACATTTTGGCATGGAAGATCGACTGTATCAGAGTTGATTGAAAGTACACGAGGCCAAATGTAGTAGACATACATAACTACCAATATTACCACTGGCTACTGAAGAAGGGGACATGCAATGGTGGAATGTATCTAGTGCAGTGATGTCAGTTCTTGAATGATTATTTAATTCGTTCACATGTTTCATCACTCTTTATCTGGCTACGCTATTTTGCTACATTTTTTAGCTATTGGGAATTGCCGTGGCGGAGCGGCTAGACGCTCGCCGCTGATCAGAAGGTCGTGGGTACGCTCCCTGGCGGAGCCGGACTTTTGTCAAAAATAACCTTAGATCCCAGGTCGACACAGCCTTGAGTGGGTACCGGATGCGGTCTCGGCAAGTAAAGGCGAGGGGCGTGATGCTGACCACATCACCCATTTTGTGCCGATTGGTCTATAAAATATAGATCTAGCCCTATATGCCTACAGGCGTGGAAAAGGGTTCTTTACTTTACTTTTTTTAATCATTTAGCTATTGACTTTTTATTTTTGTATTCCACTGACATCTTTCGAATCAACTTTTCTAGTTGTAATTGTGGTGGTGGTGGAAAAGGGGGGGGGGGGGGGCGAAGATGATAGACCCACTGCCCTATAAAAAGCATGTCGTAAAAGCCGACTAATTAGGGGTGTTTCTTTCGGAATACATTTTTCTGAGAAGCGAGGGGTCCGCTGGGAAGACAACATCCGACAGTCCCTAACTGATAGAGGACTGGAATGGAACAAAGCCAGAAAGAAAACTGCTGATAGAGACGTCTGGCGATCTCTCTGGCAAACCTCTACACCCCAAGGTAGAAGAGGAGCGACTAAGTAAGTATGTAAGTAAGTAAGAACATTAAGAAGAAGAGGAAGAAGAAGCCCAGAAATTTCAGGGTTTTCACCTAATAATAAGCCACCAAAACCAGAACAAGAGGTTTACCATTTTATGGACAGACCAGAGCAAGTTATTATGCTACACCTTAGAACAGGACACAATCGACTTCGCAGCGACATGTATACACAATTTAAAATCTGCGAAACAGCCATGTGCACATGTGGATTGGCACCTGAGACAACAGATCATGTCCACCAAGAATGCCCCAAATACAACATATCAAGGCAAAACATTTGACCAAGAGAAACATTGGTACAAGTCAAACTCTATAGGTCGCTGTGTGAATCACAAAAAACAGTGAAGTTCATACAAGAGACTACATTGCAGATAATTTATTTCAAGCGAACGAAAGAAAAAGAAGAAGAAAAAAAAGAATTTATTTTTCTGTCAGTGCATTCCAATATCATCGTCTAGCTGCCTTTGATAGCAGTTTCACCATGTCGTAGGAGATATAGACATGACGGCTACCTATAACAGAGGGTTGAACTTGGTGTTAACCCTCCTGGCCTGCCGTTCAGTATAAAAGCTGTTGAGGCGCAGAGGATGTAAAATCTGTAGGTAGCAGCAAGATGGCAAAAACGGCGATTCGGTTCTCAATCGTGAACCGCCGCAGTGTTGTAGCTAGATGCTCACCTGTGGATTCAAAAGTCATGGATTCAAATCCGAATGGAGCCAGACTTTGAAAAAACAATGACAATATCACCCACCCAGTGCCGTTGGCTGTATACAAATATAGGTCTAGCCCTATATGCCCAATACGCCTGAAAGTGTGGAAAGGGGATCTTTACTTTTTTTCTTTACAGTTAGCCAGTGAGTTAGTAGGAGCAATTGTTGCAATGTTCACCGAAAGCAGATACAACTTCAGAGATGTCTTACCTGATCCTGTGTGACAACACTCCCAGCTGTGATGGGATCACAGGTTTCAAAGTAAGCATACATTACAAGTCCCAGAAGGCAGAGAATTGTTATGTAAATGATCCACAGTGGCAGATTCAAAATCAGTGCCCTGAAAAAAAAAACCGATATATATATATATATATATATATATATATATATATATATATATATATATATATATATATATATATATATATATATATATATATATATATATATAT
>CAJHNH020000817.1:77500-125000 GCA_905116865.2 Candidula unifasciata | reverse complement strand
TAAATTTTCTCTTCTTTCGCCATACTCCAAGTGAATACCCGGTCAAAATGAATGCTAAGCACACTCACTGTTCTTAGTCGCGGCAAATTTTAAGCCTCTGACAGACGGTGGCTGTTGCATTTTCCTCTATTTGTAGACTGGAAGGATATAGTTTTGTTGCCCTAATACTAAGTTAAGTGCATGGCGGGACACTGTGAGCTGCGGATTTAATTTCGACTGTGACCAACGTGGTGTTTGTAAACTGTAGATTCTGAAAATGACACGTGGCTTGTTGCCACAGAATTGGTGATGCCTTGTGTGATTAAACTTGATCGCCTGTGTAACTGCTGATCTGTTTGTAACTGCTACTTCTGTTGATGATGAACTGCATTTCTAATCTTGGACTGTTAGTGTTGGCAGTTCTGATGGCTGCCTTATGCTTTTAATGTGTGTGTATGCTGGTGAACATGCTGAGACGACAGTCTGTATCTATTTTTCCACAAGGGACAGTGATGGACATTCTGTGTGTTTGAAGTCGGCACAGGAACAGAACAACAATGGGGTGACCCGTTTGCTATGAAGCTAAATCTAAGATTACAATGCAGTGTTACATTTACAAATAAGAACAGACACAATCTCGTAACCTTGTCTGTCCTCACACTAACTACTAGATCTTATGGGTTCCATACCAAAGTTACACATGCGCAATACCAGAATGAGGAGGAGTGACTAGCGGGGAAGTAAGAACGCACGGCTCCCACATGGAATATCCAGGTTTGAATCCTTAAGAAGATGAAGGAGGTCTTTTTTTTTTCTTTTTTTTTTCTATCAGGGGCAACAATAAACATCCTAACCTGTACAGCTTGTGGCACCTGCACTTTCTATGTGGTCCCAAATCCTCAGACTCAAGGTCCCTCCTCTCCCTCGCACTCTTTCCCAGTTAACGCCATATGTATTTCAGTACTAGAATAAAACATGGAATTAATATTCTTTTGAGGTTGAACTTGCAGCATTGCCTAAGACCAGGACATTTAGAAGTGAAAGAAGGCAGAAGGAAATACATAAAGAAGATAACAAACAGACAGGAATCATGAGGTGGAGGACACGTCAAACTATATAAATAGTGGTTGCAGACTGTGGAAGATGTGATCGGCGATACCACACAGCATAGGTGGTAAGAAGAAGAAAAAGAGGAAGCCGAAGAAGAAGAAGCAGAAGAAGAGAATGAAGATGAGAAAGTAGAATAAAACCAGAAGTAATAAAAGCACTTACAAACGAGCGCCTGCCAGAGTGCGCACACTGGCATATCTCTGAAGATTGGTCTGATTGGCTCCATAGACTGTCATCATGTTAGTGCATCCACCAATCAACAAAGTCCAAAACGTGTGGCGGATAAAGGGATTCGGATCCATACTGCAAATAATGTAAATACGAAATGCTACTATGGTTATCTTAGTAACAACAAAGTTAGCAACATTTATTGTGTGGTATACCGTGGACATGTAGTGTCTGAGAAACAAGCAGGACATGAATGATACAGGTATTGAGGTGGACTCATGGGAACAAAATGGCTTGGACCGTTTTATGTGGAGAGGGCAAATCAGAAAGGAAATGGGAGTGAAGGAAGAAATGATTGCAGAAAAGATGAAAGCTGAGCGTCTCAGAAGAAACCGATTAAACACAAATGTTGTTAACAATGGTCCTGAAATCCCATGCTATCACTGTGGAAAACACTTCTTGACAAGAGTCCCATGCCTCTTCAATATAACACTATCGTCTGGAAAGACGAAAAGGTGCAAATCGAATCTGAAGTATATGAGAAGGGCTGCAGGAGTGGCCAGAAAATAAAAAATCAAGAATGAGATCATAAGAAAAAAAAAAAAAAAAGTCGCAACTAAAACAATTCTAATTTTTATACAATAGTGTGCCCACTTAGCGAGAACGTCACGTAACACTGTACTGTACAATGCATACACCTAAATATGAGAATGACGTAGAGCACAATTTAGACTAAGATGGAAAAATAAAACCAAAGAAACTTTAAAACAACACAATGTGTATGTAAAAGCGGCCAAAAGAAAAAGAAGCAGAAACTTAGAACCTCCCTCAGTGCCCGAAGCGGTAAATGAGGAAGTGAAGAGTAGGCAGAAGAAGAAGATTGTATGTTGACTAAATCCTTCGAAATGGTGCATAAATCTGGACAATGAAGAAGACTGTATATTATGTTGACTAAATCCTGCAATTTGGTGCAAAAATCTGGACAATTAAGAAGACTGTATGTTATGTTGACTAAATCCTTCAAGATGGTGCAGAAATCTGGACAATGAAGAAGACTATGTTATGTTGACTAAATCCTTAAAGATGGTGCAGAAATCTGGGCAATTAAGAAGTTTGTATGTTATGTTGACTACAGTCTGCAACATGGTGCAGAAATCTGGACAATGAAGAAGACTGTATGTTATATTGACTAAATCCTTCAAGATGGTGCAGAAATCTGGACAATTAAGAAGATTGTATGTTATGTTGACTAATCCTGCAACATGGTGCAAAAATCTGGAGAATGAAGATGATTGTATGTTATGTTGTCTAAATCCTGCAACATTGTGCAGAAATCTGGACAATGACGAAGATTGTATGTTATGTTGACTAAATCCTGCAAGATGGTGCAGAAATCTGTAAATAAAGAAGCAGTTAGAAAATTGAAATTGGTATCTGGAGATGGGGGGATATAAAAAAAAATAGATAGTATTTCATCGTAACAAATAATCAAACACAGTAGTTGCATACAGATGAGAAATGAAAAGAGACTGGCCGAAAGACATTAAAAAAAAAAAAAAAAGAAGGCAAGTAATACAAGTAATATATTTTGCTCACAACATAAAAACCACACTTGATGGGATGGGAAACTTAGAGGCAAGCAAGCAATAGGTTGACGGCACTACAAATGGGAGGAACCCGTGACAGCATATAGCAATTTTTGTTATTATTATTGTATCTTCACAATTGAGGTTAATTTCAATGGATAAGTGCATTCAATGTTAAAGAACCTAATCCTGCGCCTTCGGGCATATTGGGCATATAGGGCTAGCCGTATATTTTATAGACTAATAGACACTTGGTGGATAATGTCACGTAGACAGCCTTTACTTCCCAAGAATTTAACTAGTACCCATTTAAGACTGGGTCGACCTGGATGTATTCAGTGTGTATCATCTGTAAAATTAAAGAAAACCATATAAAGTATATAAAAAAAAAAAAAAATTAACTTCGTCAGAACTTACTTGATAGGATACAAAACCTATCTGATAATATACAAAACTTACTTGACACGATTCAGAACTTACTTGATAGGATACAAAACCTATCTGATAATATACAAAACTTACTTGACACGATTCAGAACTTACTTGATAGGATACAAAACCTATCTGATAATATACAAAACTTACTTGACACGATTCAGAACTTACTTGATAGGATACAAAACCTATCTGATAATATACAAAACTTACTTGACACGATTCAGAACTTACTTCATACGATAACAAAGCTTACTTGATACGATAACAAAGCTTACTTGATACGATGCAAAACTTACTACACACGATACAAAAAGTTATTTGTTACAATATACAGCCTACCTTACATCAATTGAAAACTTATTTGATACCATACAAAACGTACGTGAAACATACTTGATACGATACACAACTTATTTGATACGATCAAAACTTACTTGTGAGGATTAAAAACGGACTCGATACGATGCAAAAATAACTTTATATCAAACAAAACTTATATTGATACGATGTAAAACTTAATTGATACAATACACAACTTACTTTATACATAGAAAACTGACTTTATATGATACAAAACTTACTTGATTTATTGCACAATTTACTTCATAGGATACAAAACCCACTTAATACAATAAAAATTGTACTTGATTAAAAAAACAAAAAAACTTTCATGATACGAAACAAAAATTACTTGATACAGAACACAATTTACTTGATACGATAACATTTTAAGAGCGCAATAATAATATAATAATTGTGTTCTTAATAGCATTTTAATATAATAATATACTTGACATAATATGAAATTATACACACATATTTAAAAAGAGAAGGCCTATACGTTGCTGGGAAAAGGGGAGTAGCAAAGTAGTCATCTTGCAAATATTCTAGGGGTAGGGAAAAAAATAATAAGGTTATCCTCCACTCGCATCGTTATCTACATATTTTTCTCACTTGCCGTTGGCCATTGCCTCTAGTATGGATTTTTAAAAGGGTTGTATCACCTCAACAGTTGTTGTCAACGGAGATGTGGCGTCGCTGACCGACCTGCTTCATAAATACACAACTTATTTGATACAATAGAATACTTACTTGAACTTGGGTAGTCTAGACCCATTCTTGGATACCTTCCACACATTGGTCCAGCCTCCAGCATCAACGGCTCCCTTTATTAACAGGGCCAGGAGGCCCGCCCACACAACTATCAGCTGAAAGGCATCGGTCCACACAACTGCTCGGATACCGCCCTGTCAAGAACAAAACAGAAGCAACTAGACGATAATATGTTCATACTGAACAGACTCGGATACCGCCCTGTCAAGAACAAACCAGGAGCAACTAGACGATAATATGTTCATACTGAACAGACTCGGATACCGCCCTGTCAAGAACAAACCAGGAGCAATTAGATGATAATATGTTCATACTGAACAGATTCGGATACCGCCCTGTCAAGAACAAACCAGGAGCAACTAGATGATAATATATATGTTCATGCTGAACAGACTCGGATGCCGCCCTGTCAAGAACAAACCAGGAGCAACTAGATGCTAATATGTTCATACTGAACAGACTCGGATACCGCCCTGTCAAGAACAAACCAGGAGCAATTAGATGATAATATGTTCATACTGAACAGATTCGGATACCGCCCTGTCAAGAACAAACCAGGAGCAACTAGATGATAATATATATGTTCATGCTGAACAGACTCGGATGCCGCCCTGTCAAGAACAAACCAGGAGCAACTAGATGCTAATATGTTCATACTGAACAGACTCGGATACCGCCCTGTCAAGAACAAACCAGGAGCAACTAGATGATAATATATATGTTCATGCTGAACAGACTCGGATACCGCCCTGTCAAGAACAAACCAGGAGCAACTAGATGCTAATATGTTCATACTGAACAGACTCGGATACCGCCCTGTCAAGAACAAACCAGGAGCAACTAGATGATAATAAAAATGTTCATGCTGAACAGACTCAGATACCGCCCTGTCAAGAACAAACCAGGAGTATTTTGATGTTAACAATTTCCCGCTAAACCGACTTCTACCCGTGTGAACTCCGGGACGCCATTGCGAGGAAAAAAAAGATTAGTCACATTGCCCCCTTAACAAGCATGTCGTACAAGACGACTAATTACAATTTGTTTCCTCTGAAGTCGGAGGGCATCGATCTAAGAGGCGAGGAACCAACAAGTCTGTATATAAACAAGCCACATTTTTAGTACGGATGTGCACAGAACATTAATTCCAGTTCTAGAACAAGACTGTGGACCATAAGTGGACGAACAACCAGAACTTTCCGCTGGAGTTTTCAGTCGGTGAAGGCTAAAAAGAAGAAACGATATAAAACCTAACGAAAAGTATACCAGCAAGCTTCACAATATAACAAACACAAACAAAATGTGAACGTTGCGGCAATGGAGCCTTCATCAGCACATACAAAAATTAAACACTGCTATACACATACACAAAATCACCTAGCTTAGTATCTGATGTCTGACCAGTAAGAAGAAGAAAATGCGGAAGTTCCCCTGACATAGAAATATCATCACCTTACCGAGGATTCAAAACAGGGTTTTCCTAAATGGGAATCTAAAGTTTTAATGAGACAATACTTAATCACAAGCACACAAACAATTCGCTGCCCAATTTATCGTGTGTTATATGTCGCTGGTCGGCTCTGTGGCTAAGTTTCTGCGAACGCTTCGTAATGCCGGGATGCCGGGTTTGATCCCGGCTGCGGGCCATGCGCCTTGCTTTGGTTTCGACAGTGGTATCAAGAAAGCCGACAGTTCAGGGCAAATGCAAACTACTGAACGTAAATTTGCCTAGAAAAATCATCAAACAGCCAAGGGCTGCTGTGATTGGTTCTGCAACGTCCTGTAAAGGATACGCAACTAACCTTTATATGTCGCTGCAAAATACACAGTTTACATCTACAAGCACTTTGCACATTATCCGCCTTAAAATAAGCCTCAATTTTTAAAATTTGAATTTTAAAGCCCACCCCAACTGTGGTCAGGGGCTATAAATACAACCTACAGGTTGAACGGGGGTTAAGGGATTTGCACCTGGTCAATTATCATCTGAATGTTGGCACTTTGTGTCACCCGTGTTCGTCGTTCGTTGTGCAGTCTTGTTGGCTTTGAAAATCAGTAAGTCAATCACAAGCACTAAATGAATACCTTCAACTTAATTACACAAATCATTTGGTATATTGCTTCAAGCACTACAAAGTCTTAGATTCAACACACGATCTTTTTGTTTACATAACACTTAATTGTCTAACCTACTACCTGTGGCAAACTCTGCAACAAATGAATACTTACAATGGAAGTATAGAAAGTGCACACAGCTCCCATTGCCAAAATGGAGATCTCCGTTGAAAGCCCAGTAACTGAAAACAATTGTTTATGTGTTAAAACTCTGTTAAAAACCTAGACTAGAGGGAAAGATCGAAGGCAAGAAAGAAAGACGTAGACATCGACACAAGGGGAGGACAGCATGTATATTTTGAATAGCAGCAATTTGAGATAGGGTGCTTTTAACGATAACCGTGACGTTTAAATTAGGTTACGCACTGCGCGTTTTTTTTCTCCATTCATAAACCTTGGACTGCTCGGGGCCGAATGGGTGTGATCTAATTCTAGATTATTTCGGGGACAATGACGATATGCAATGTTGCGACGTGTCGATGTTCATTGAGCCGTTCCGTGAGATGTTCCGGACGGAAAAGACTCACACCCCGGTGACCCAGAAGAGTCTAAGAAGCTATGAATGAAAGGTCAACGTCGCGGTTACCATGAACAGCACCTGAGATAGTTTACCTCCAAGAAAGAGACAGCGATGTATTAGCAGTTAACCTTAAATGTGGAGACGGATTGACTTATTAGCTAATTTAATTTTTAGAAACATACACAAGGACCCACCCTGGAGTCCAAACAGCATTGGATCCCATGTTAACCTGTGTATGTTAAGTTGACTTGCCAAAAATAACAATTTTTTTTGTGTGAGCGATTGTCGTAGAGCACCTAATGCAGTAAAGACTGCGCTGCGTGCAGGTTCCGAAACCTCATCTGAGGGGGAGGGGGGACCTACTGCGCCATAACAAGCATGTCGTAAACGGCCAACAACAGTAGTACAGATATTGCATACTGGCCGTGAACTGCAACACAAGGCGCCAACTACCCTTATTAGAATAAAAGTAAATAAAGAATAAGATAAGAAGTCAGACAGCGTTGGTTAATGTAACAACAGAAGGAGGCCAGAAAGAGTTAAAAAACTACCATAACACTTCGTTAACACAAACTCGCTTAAAAAACATTCCGTAAACGTGCAAACAATTTAGGCCCCTAACACGGATGTATTATTATTAGACAGCGGTTAGCACGAATTATTTTTAGCACGAATTTTCAATGAGTCATGCACTGGTAATTGGTGTTATGGAGTTTTCGCTATGTCAGTTGTTGACATCAACAAACACATGACACTGAATTAGTTTAATTAGTCTGATTGCTTGTTCAACATCTAAGTGTTTTCTCCATGTATATGTATTTTCAGATCAAAATTAGAATTTTCAGAGCACGCATCTTCTCTGTAGCAACATACGGATGTGAGTCGTGGACTATCTCCCAGTCCTTAAGAAAGAAAGTTGGGGCTTTTGAGCTGAAATGCTATAGAAGGATTCTCAGAATAAAATGGACAAAGAAGAGAAATACTGATATTTCAAAAGATCTGAACATCAAGAAAGATTGGCTAGTAAACAGTTTCTGGACTCAAAAGCTGAAATACTTTGGTCAAATCTAGTGCTACAGCGGATTGGAAAAAGAAATGAGAGCAGAAGGCATGGTACCAGAAAGGAGGGGCAGGGGCCGACCAACATAAAGATGGGCACGCGCTATAAGTGACTCATTGAATATGAAAGTACACGAGGCTGGGAAGCTAGCGAGAGAAAGAATCTCTTTCAGGCAGGCCGTGATAAGAGCGACGTTCTGCAAAGGACTTGCTACATGACTATGACCTATCTTAAAAATAGTTTTGCTTTTCAATAATGGTGCACAAAACAAATACAGCTTATAAAAACCAATATACTAAAAGATTTTTGTCTTTCTGGAAAAACCATTGAACGTGACAACAACAAAACATAACCGCCATTACGCCCACCAGCACCACCACTAACAGCAACAACAACAACAACAACAACAACAATAACAACTACAAAAGTAGCGGCAGTAACTCTTAAAAAATAATGAATAGAGCGGCACTAATTAAATAGCATGAAGTGCGAAGTGTGTCTAGTATTTGTTTTGTTGAATGATTCCCAGTTGTGTCATTTTACAGAGCTTTCTCTCTATTGTAAAGTGGACATGCCTCTCTTTCATAGACGCTCCCTTACCCATGGGTTTGTTGTTGATTTTTACACAGAAAAAGAAAAGGGGTAAAATACAGTTTGTGGGAATCACTTGGTGTCTTATCGATTTATTATAAAGTCACCGGCGTTCACTGTTTGTCAAACGAGTCAATGAGCTCGTTCAGATAAAACTGATCAATATGGTTAACGTTGTTGACGTTTAAATAGTCAAGGGTAGCAGGATGGATGGAGGGATAGATAGGTAGATGATAGACAGTCACACAGACTCATATAGCGACATTCGTGCAGATAGATGAGTAGACAGACATGCAGGTAGATAGGTAAACAGAGAATCTGATAAACAAACAGATTGATCGATATATAGATAAATAGCTAGACAGACAGACAGACAGACAGACAGACAGACAGACAGACAGACAGACAGACAGACAGACAGACAGACAGACAGACAGACAGACAGACAGACAGACAGACAGACAGACAGACAGACAGACAGATAGATAGACAGATAGACAGATAGACAGATAGACAGATAGATAGATAGATAGATAGATAGATAGATAGATAGATAGATAGATAGATAGATAGATAGATAGATAGATAGATAGACAGACAGACAGACAGACAGACAGACAGACAGACAGACAGACAGATAGATAGATAGATAGATAGATAGATAGATAGATAGATAGATAGATAGATAGATAGATAGATAGATAGATAGATAGATAGATAGATAGATAGATAGATAGATAGATAGATAGATAGATAGATAGATAGATAGATAGATAGATAGATAGATAGATAGATAGATAGATAGATAGATAGATAGATAGATAGATAGATAGATAGATAGATAGATAGATAGATAGATAGATAGATAGATATAGATAGATAGATAGATAGATAGATAGATAGATAGATAGATAGATAGATAGATAGATAGATAGATAGATAGATAGATAGATAGATAGATAGATAGATAGATAGATAGATAGATAGATAGATAGATAGATAGATAGATAGATAGATAGATAGATAGATAGATTAGATAGATAGATAGATAAAAACACACGCACACACACACAGAGAGAGAGAGAGAGAGAGAGAGAGAGAGAGAGAGAGAGAGAGAGAGAGAGAGAGAGAGAGAGAGAGAGAGAGACTAGATTCGTGGGTGTGATACTTAAGGGCAAAGTTCAACAATAATGTCATCCAGTCAAACAGAAGATTGCAGAAATGTATCGCCTTGAGCTGTAAGTGCACTCAGAAGATCTAAAGTGCGCAATTAAATTCGAAAACATTTACCCGGACTTCTTCAAACTAAAGTACATATCGTTTAAACTGTCCCTTGTGTGTGTGTCTGTGTGTGTGTGTAATATATAAATTTATATATATATATATATATATATATATATATATATATATATATATATATGTGTGTGTGTGTGTGTGTGTGTGTGTGTGTGTGTGTGTGTGTGTGTGTGTGTTGCGTTGTTTTGTGAACGAGCGGGCAATTTTCAGAAAGCGTTTAAGTCCTGTTTTCATGAACAGATTTTCCAACATTTATTTTCGCAAAATCGTGCGAATAAATTGACTTGTCACTTGTAGCAAACTCAGCAGACGACGAACAACAACAACAATAAAATATTTATAAACATATAATGTGCGACATGTATTATATATATCATCATCATTGTGTGCCCAGCCAGCTGGCGTAGGCGCTCAAGCATGTCCACAAATCCCGATCTCTGGTTGCCTGGAACAGATTCCTTGATGATATCCCTTCCCTCCATGCCATCGTTTCAGCCCTAAAAGCATCATTTCTCTTGGTCTGCCTCTACACCTCTTTCCACTGATCTTTCCGGTTGATACTACAAACTTATATATATATATATATATATATATATATATATATATATATATATATATATATATATATGTATATATATAGCGCACTTGCTCAAACCCGCACAGACATATATATATACTAAACTGCCCCCACATACCTAACACACATCCGCTCTATCACCCACAACCAACCGTCCATCTATCCACCCCACACACCCTCATATTAAGACACCAACATCTACTTACCTCGTATACACCACCCACCCCCGCATACAGCCCCCCCCCCCCCCCAAAAAAAAATATCCACTACAATCTCACTCTACAACTAGCCACCCAGTTACATATCCACGCACACCTATCCACCCAAACAAAAAGACATACCAACAAACTGCAACTTTCACTGAGTCCTTAACGAGTGTCAGTCTTTTGTTAGGACACATTCTACGCAACACTCCGTTTGTTTCGTTATGCTGGGATGTTACTCCTGTTTTTGCATTGTTTTAAAGTGGTCAATTAAAAGAAATTGCAGTGGCAGATGGGTTTAGGTATCGGTGAAGGTTTCAGTTTGTAAGGGCAGCGCTTTACAATTCAAGCCACTTTGCCAGCCAACAACCAGCTAGCCAGCCAGCGAGCCAGCCAACCAAACAATCAAACGCAATCAATCAATCAATCAATCAATCAATCAATCAATCAATCAATCAATCAATCAATCAATCAATCAATCAATCAATCAATCAATCAATCAATCAATCAACCAATCGACTAATCAGTGAGCCAGCAAACCAACCAACCAATCAATATCAATCATCAATTAATTGACCAATCAAGCTTTCACTTGGCCAATGAACCAAGGAACCAATCACAACCAGTCAATTAATCAATCATCAATGGATTGGTCAATGAACCAGTAAATAAACAACTGAGCCAAGTAACTATAATTTAACAAACCAGCCAAGAAATCAATCAATCAGTCGATCGACGAGCCAATTAATCAACAAATCAATTAGTTAACCAACAGTCAATTAACAAAAAAAAAAAAAAAAAAAAAAAAAAATAAATTTAATCAAAAAATTACTCCAGTCAGCCACACGACCAAACAGATACAGAAACCAACGTCTACAGGTGCCTACCCTGACTAAGAGCCACAGCTGGAGCATACAGAACAGCAGCCATATAGATGAGCTGTGGACAAAGTCATGAGAACATTGCTGATAACTGCCTTTAACTCTTTCAAACACAAGAAACGGGTGAGGGACTCTTCCTTGTCAGTCCCATTAAACGTGTCAAGCATTTAATAGTTGTCTTCCCCCCCCCACCCCTTGTGGGTTCTGGGGCTCCTTTTGATGGTGGTGGAGGGGGGAGGGAGGATATCTGAGGGGTAGGGTGTAAGAGGGGGAGATAAAAGCCGGACTGGCCACAACAATATTTCGTAAAAGGCGACTAGTCAGGGGTTTCCTCGAAAGTTGAAGTGCATTTGCCTAAGAGGCATATAAATAAGCCGGATGTGTAAAACAGATGAGCATGCAAAACTTGAATTCTGGAACAAGACCAAAGTCCAGAAGTAGAAGAACAACCAGAACTTACCACGGGAGTTTAAAGCATGTAAACGCTAAGAAGCAGAAGAAGTGAGCTAGTCATACTAGAGACAGCATCACAGATATAGATTATATATTTTAAGCGAACGAAAGAAGAAGAAGAAAAAGAAGAAGAAGAAGAAGAAAAAGAAGAAGAAAAAGAAGAAGAAGAAGAAGCAGTGAACTGAATCCCATAAAATGATGCGGCTTAAATTCCCTGTCCACATTGCTAGTGAACATTCCTGGCCTTGACTGTGTTTATCAGTCCGCAGGGCACCCAAAAACCACACTCTACCATTACTGGATGAGAGGACTTGCCATCAACACTTCTGATGGACGAATAACAGCAACAGTAACGACGACAACAATATAAAGGTGATCCAGAAATGAATCAAGCGAATTTTTTTTTTTTTTAAATAAGTATCTTATCTTGCGATTTTTTTAAAGTATCTTTTTATGCTGTCACTATCCCCCAATGTAGCAGAGGCCCTGAGCCAATTTGGACCAGGTCTTCATATCCTTTGCCATCGCGTTCAGCAGAGGCCTGACCAAAAAGGAATATCCCCCAGCGTCTAACAAAAGGACATAAAAATACAATAATGAGAGAGAGAGAGAGAGAGAGAGAGAGAGAGAGAGAGAGAGAGAGAGAGAGAGAGAGAGAGAGAGAGAGAGACAGAGAGAGAGACAGAGAGAGAGAGAGAGAGAGAGAGACAGAGACAGCCGATGACACCAAACCATACAACAGAATATAAAAAACAAAACCTGCCATATAGTTAACATAATCAGGCAAGCACCATCGGTAGGATGGACATGTTAAAAAAGGTCCAGACAAACAAGGAGAAAAACAAAAAGGACACGACAGCCAATACCACTGGTACCAACAATTCAGCCGTTAGCACAGAGTCAGTCAGTTAGTCAGTCAGTCAGTCAGTCAGTCAGTCAGTCAGTCAGTCAGTCAGTCAGTCAGTCAGTCAGTCAGTCAGTCAGTCAGTCAGTCAGTCAGTCAGTCAGTCAGTCAGTCAGTCAGCAGCATGTTCTTTGCAGAACCTTGCGATCATAACAACCTTCCAGAACGATTCTCGATCACAGACAAGATGTCCCGCATCAGATACACTCATATGGAGATCAAACGCAACATCCTGCACCCATCTTGTCTTTGGCCTTCCTCTTCCTCTCTTCCCAGGCATATACCCCTACATTATTGTTCTCTCTAAACTCTCGTGACGTTTCAAGTGACCAAAATATTTAAATTATCCACGTTTTATCGCCTTTAATAGCCAAACTTCTTCAATATTCACTTTTTGAAGTATGGATGCATTTGTTCTTTTCTTTACCCAGGATGTTGCAATGGAAAAGATGCATGCTCTTAGGAATCTCATTTTTTGTAACCCAGTAAACTATGCATTGTATTTTATTTTTGTATTTATTGTATTTATTGTATTTTTATGCACTATAATAATCAAAGGTTGAACGTGGTCATATCTTTGCCGCCCCCCCCCCCCTCCTTCCATTATTTGGATTGGGCTGCAGTACGCTCCACGTCGTTTCCATATAGTTCTACCTCATTCCCTATACCTTTTCTTGCTGTTAAACAAGTTGTTTATCCTTTCCAGGACGTTGCAGAACCAACCCCAGCATTGTTTAGCTGTCGTGGTTTTTCTAGGTACGTTTTACGTTCATTGGTTTGCCACTGCCTACTGAACAGTCAGCTCTCGGTACCACTGGCGAAACCATTGCAGGACAAACCGTACGCAGGTGGGATCGAACCCAGCACCCCGGCATTACGAAGCTCGTCCAAAAGCCTAAGCCACAGACGCTGGCCTTATCGCTGTTAATACATTATAACTAAGAATTAAAAAAAAAACTTACAATAATCACAGAGAAAGCGATTGATCCCATATATCTGATCACCTTGTGGAATCGGATTTCGAGATACTGAAAAAAAAAAAAATAATAATAAATGACCTGGGAGTAACAATTCATATTATAATAATTTAATTTTATTCTAAATTATATAGTTTCTGAACTATGTTGCGTATTTTCAAAACTCTTGTTATTTCAGTTTTAACATAGATGTTGGAGAACTACTAGATTGACAGAAAATTAAATACATTCAAAGCCAAATGCCTGAGGAAATTATTGAACATACAATATAATGAAATCAAGAGAGGGGAAGAAATAAGAGAAATATCTGAGCAACCAGAAAAACAAAACAAAAGTCAATAATTATAAGACAGATAAGTAGAGTTAAGAACCATTTTCCACGCCTTTAGGTGTATAGGTCATGCATGTCTAGACCTATATTTTATAGACCAATCGGCCCAAGATGGGTGATGTGGACAGCATCATGCCGGCCGCCTCTATTTCCCAGGACTGCTCCCGGTACCTACTCGATGTTTGGTCGACCTGGGAGCCAAAGTCATTTTTTAAGATAAGTCTGGCTCTGCCAGGGAGCGAACACACGACCTTCCGATTCGCAGGCGAGCGTCTGGCCGCTCCGCCACAGCCATTCCCATGACAGAAAAGATGAAACGAACAGAGAATCACCAGACAGGCATTGGATGAGAAAAACAAGGATTGAGGAAACGTTGACGTCCAAGAGAAACCATAAAGCGAACGTTGACGAGAGAAGCCAAAGATGCTGCCCTGGATTCCATCTATGATATCGAGGTGGTTGCACAGGTTAGAACAGAATAGAGAAATACACTTAAGAGTCCTATGTGACATAGAATGGCGAAACAGGACAATGAAGGAAACAGCTAACAAAAAGACTGCAACCTACGAGTAAAAGCCGTCAGTGAAATGTTTTGATGGCACACATGTTAGTTACGTCATCCATTAGATAGACTAGCTACGTAATCTAACAAATCATGAGCTGGGAGATGGCAAACTTTATTGGGAAATAAAAGAGAGCAGCAGCAGCAGCAGCAACTTCAACAGAAGAAGAAGAAGAAGAAGAAGAAGAAGAAGAAGAAGAAGAAGAAGAAGAAGAAGAAGAAGAAGAAGAAGAAGAAGAAGAAGAAGAAGAAGAAGAAGTAGAAGAAGAGAATAATAATAATAATAAGAGGAAAAAGGAGACGACGATAATAATAATAATAATTATTATTATAACAATAACATAAATTATAATAATAACAAGAAAAAGAACGAGAAGTAGTACAAACAACAGCAGTTATAAAAAAAAAAAAGAAGAAGAAGAAGAAGAAGTAGAACAAAAAGGTGGGTTTAAAAAAAGTTTAGTGAGTAGTCTTCTGCCATGTATTACATTCATAAATCATTGGTCTAGACTACATTCTAAACATGCAGATGAATGATATTGATACTAACCTCATAAGCGTTGGTCAACTGCAGCTTGTGGAAGAAAGGAAGCATGAAGCAAGTAATAATCAAGAAGCAAAGAACGAGCCCAAAGCACCAAAGCCATTGCTCCCCTCCTCGCAAGTAGACCTCCCCTGGTATTCCCAAGATGGTGGTAGCAGACGTAAAGCTGGCGCTCAAAGATAAGGCCACGGGTAGAACCGGCAGATTTCTGTTTCCTATGATAGAAATCAAGAACGAACTTCATAGTCATAAAATAATGTTACGATGCACAATTGTGTCCGAGCGGAACATAAGTGATACCGGTATTGATGTGGAAATAGGGAGGAGAATAGGGATAAATAAAAAACATTATAGCAGCTAGGCCACTGGTTAAGCGTCTGAGAATCGTCTTAAATAGTGGGATGGCAACAGCGGTCCTTAAAAAACATCATCTAACTATGGAAGACTATTCTCAACGTCAGTGGGCCTTGCAACTGATAGACTGACGTTCAATCCCATCAGGACATCACACCGAGCGATAAACACCCGGTTACAAGAAATTCCACCATTCGCATGAGTATCACCCGGAGTCATGTCACAGAACTTCCGTTCAACCCATCGTTGGTTGCGTATCCTTTACAAGACGTTGCAGAACCAACGCCTGGCTGTTGTGTGTTTTTTCTAGGCAAATTTACGTCCAGTAGTTTGTCATTGCCTCTGGACGGTCGGCTTTCCTGATACCTCTGTCGAAACCATTGCAAGGCCCGCAGCTGGAATCGAACCCGGCATCCCGGCACTACGAAGCGTTCACATCGACTTAGCCACAGAGCCGACTGTTCAACCCATACGTTGGGTTAGATTAGGGCCCCGGACAACAGCCGAGGTGGGACTTTTAAACAACAACAAAAGGTGCGTCGGACACTGGGACGCATCATTTTGTGCACACACTGTCCTTGCAATTCACACGGGCAGTCGCCACCGGCTGTCATTCTCATGGCTCTAAAAGAGCATAATACTACACTATCTTTTGCAAAAACGTTAAGGTGCCAATCATTCCTGGTATATTCATAGGTAGATCAGCCTGCCGCGGTTAACAGTGACACCAATACTGGCTGACAGAACCTCTTATACATCAAGTATGCATCTCGTGCCTGGCTTTTCCGATATTGAATCCCATACCCGAATTTTACGGGCGATGCGGAGACATTGACCTAAATTATTCAAATCGTCTGCTCTACATAAGAGCCATAGTAATATCGGCGCGATCCATAGAATGGCCGTCTGCAACTATGATCAAGCTTGTCAACCTGTCTGCTCTTCTACTGCATTCAATGTCCGCTTGGTCTGGGACAAATTTATTAGTCTTCAAATAAAACTACTCTTTGCAGATGACCAATGTTTGTTACTAGAAGAAGAACAAAAACTACAACAACATGTTGATTCATTGCTCACTAACTGTACAAAATTTGACATGAAAATAAACACCTCAAAAACTGAAGTAATGACCATAGGAAAGAAACACAGCACTTAGAATGCATATTTACAGAAGACGGAAGACTGGATAAAGAGATACAGGCTAGAGTTCAAAAAGCCAATGCAGACAACTACCAACTGGCCCCACTTCTTCGTCATCCAAAGATCTCGTTACCAGCCAAACAACGGATGATCAACAGCATTTTCATCCCTACGTTATATTATCAATACCAAACGTGGACAATGAACAAATCACATATGCAAAAAAAAAAAAAAAACTACGTCTGAAATGTGATGTCTCCGAAGAGTCACCAACAATACACGAAGAGACAGAGTCACAAACGACAGCATTAGAGACAAAGTTGGAACAAGAGCATGCATGAAACATATTGAAAGACAGAGAATGAAGTGGTTTGGCCATATAGTAAGAATGCAACCAGATCAAATTGCCTATAAGGCCTTTTACAGCAGAACATCGGGTAGAAAGGCCAGAGGAAGACCCAGGACAAAATGGATAGATGGAGTAGCTGAATACGGCCAAAAGATCAAGAAAACTGTAACTCAAATCACGCGAGAAGCACAAAACAAATATTTTAAACCACGACACTGGGCTGCAACCCGGTAAAAGTGAAGAAGACAATAGATAGAAATAAAACTTAAAAATTGTGAAAGAAATTATAATAAGCATGCCATCTGAATATTGTTGCTAAAGGTGTCAAGAGTGTTAAGTACATGGCATCACAGTGCAGACGAACACGGTGATGTCAAAATGACATTTTACTGATGACCACCCTACTCTTGACATACACCACAGAGCAGCAGCGTTCCGTTATCCATTTAGTGAAAACTATAGAAACTGATCGGTGAATGAAATTCCCGTGTGGTGATGCATGTATGTCAGCCCAGCAAATGTATTCTTCTTCTTTGTCTTCTTCGCGTTCACCAGCTGTAAACTCTGGGGGAAAGTTCTGGTTGTTCGTCCACTTCTGTACTGCAGTCCTGTCCCAGAACCTGAGTGTTGCGTGTGTATCCGTTTTACAGATCTAACTCATCTGTATGTAGACTGCTGGTTCCCTGTCTCTCAGGCAGATGCACTTTGACTTCGAAGGAAGCTCCCAATTAGTCGACTCTTACGACATACTTTTGGGTAGGCAGTGGGTCTATTCTTGTTTTCCCTATAATAGGGCCCCGGAACCCACACGGGAAACACAACAAGTGTATGAGTGGAGCAGGAAGCTTCAGAGCCAAGTAACTTCTGTGACAGACTGTTCAAGACTGCGTAAGGCACATTGACTTTCCGCTGGCATGTACTGTTGATCAACGGGAAAAACAAATTTCTTAAATGAAATCGACATGCTGGTAATATCCACTATAAGTAGGTACAGTAAAGTAAAGGCTCTTTACACGCCTTCATGTGTTTTGGGCATATAGGGCTAAACCTATATAATATTCATTAGAGCATTTCATAATCATCATCATCCCCACCCTCAGCCTGCAATGCCGCTATTTGTCAGATAGTGCCCACAGCTGAACCTTTCATTACCTTCTGTCCCGAACAATTGTTTCAATAGATTGATGGAGTCAAGTCCAGCTACCTTGATTTCTCTCTTAGAAGTTCGCCTCACGGCCTTTTTCTTGGTTTTCTCAATCCATTTGTTTCCCATTCAACTACCGGTTTAGTGATTTTTTTTTTTTTCAATTAGGTTCTTTACTTTTTCATTTCACATGTCGGTTTAAAATTATGGAGATTGTACCGTTTAAAAAATAAATAAACAAAAGTAAGTAAATTTTACCTCACCAGGACATCACACAGAACGATAAACACCGGGTGACACAAAGTGCCACCATGCGGATGAGGATCACATGTGGAGAGGTCCCGGACACCCCATTCAGTGGTTAGGCCATATCAGAGACAGCGTTTAACCGTTAGGTTATATTGGGCCCCCATGCAACAGCCAGGATTGGGCTTCAAAATAAGAAAAAAGGTGTATCCCACAAGGGGATGACGAAGATTAACAAATAAAAACTGTAAATACACTCTCAGTCTGACCAATCATCGTCTGTTATTGAGGGTAAGATATTCAAATCCCCTGCTCTATATAAGAGCACTAATAATGTCAGAGCGATCCATAGAATGACTGTCTCCACTTTCAGCTTTCCAAACCAAACAATAAACCCCAGTAAATGACCAATATACGACCGCTTCTTTGTCTTAAAATAGTTGATGGTAGCGGTTGTCTAGTATTTCTCCCCCTTCTTGAATTCCTCCTGCTTAAAATTGATCATTTTCCTCACACAGTTGTTTTCAAATCATTTAACTGTATGTCCATGTCTTTTGTGGTTCTCCAACTATTGCTGTCATATGTCCTGCAAACAAACACTCTTTACACGCAGTAGAGAGATTACAGGTTTGGGTGGTTGGTACTCTAAAAGAAACCAGGCTCTATGGAACAGTAAAAGACATGCACCACACACAGACTTTATATAGGCTTCTCATCTGAAAACCACTAACTCAGAGAACGAAAAAAAGAAGAAGAATAGCATATTTTAGAAGTGAAATAACATTGGAACTTAAAATGCATAACATCATTAAAGCATATCAGAAAGAACAAATAGTACCTGTTAACATCTCGTCTGCACTAGCTTTCCGTCTCTTGGCCTTGATTCCAAAGTACAATCCAATAACAGAAGAGATGACCAGCATAATGCTAAATACCAGGTAGTCTTGCCATTGGAATGAGGCCTTGTTGGAGTTCTCCATCTTTGAACCAGCGAGGATATCGCCTAGAAATTATAACACCAGCTTTGTGATATCATTACAGGACAGTGACAGTCCTAGAAAAACAAAAACATAATAGCAAAATACAACATGTCAAATGAGATGTATAAGAATTGCAGCAGGGAAAAAAAAAAGAGACAGAATCAACAGCGAAGAACAAGAAACAGTGAAAGGCACAGTACCGGTGCACGATTTTCACAGAACAGCAAAGAATCAAATGATTTGGTCACGTAGTCAGAGTGGAACAAAGTCAACCAGCAGCTAGAGTATACCACACGGGAACAGCATGCTACAAGGCAAGAGACCGATCCAGAAAGAGATGAGTTAAGGGAGTAAACGATGCACTACAGAAAAGCAGTATAATATTAATACAGGCTACACAGCTACACAGACTACTATTGCAGATAGGCTCAGAGTTCTGTAGGCAAAGTCATATCTCAGATTAGCTGCAGACAAGAAGCACCTCTTGCGTGAAGCCCTGGGTAGAGCTAAGTGTCACTGACTGAAATGAGGGCGGTCTTGGATGGCGCAGGCCAAAGACACAATTAGACATGTGTGCAGGCTTTATAATTTTGAGCGAGGAGCGAAATTCCATAGTAGCAAGTCAAAGATGATGAAACACGGTCACCAACCTTTAAATCACAGTAAAAATAGTTCTAGACTCATATTTTATAGACCAATTGACACTCTGTGGGTCAACATCACACCGACCGCTTTTACTTCCTAGAAAATTATTTAGTACCCATTTAGGCCAGGTTCGAGCTGGGAGCCATGGTCTGTTTTTAATAAAAGCCCTGCTCCTTTCGGATTTGGACCCACGGTCTTCAGATCCACAGACGAGTGACTAGCCATTACACTACGATGGCTTTCCTACAAGCCACAGAACCCCATTAGGGGAAAACAAGAATAGACCCACTGTCCGCTAGAGGATCGAATCAGGCACCCCGGCATTACGAATTGCGTTCGTAACCCTAGACCGGCTTTCAATAGGGTAACTGAAAATACATCTATCTGTGTGGTTCCCGGGAACCCATTGTGGGAAGAACAAGAACGAACCCACAGTCTCACCAATAAGCTTGTTTTATGAGTAGACTAACTGGGGGTTTCCTTCGAAGTCGGAGCTCATCTGCCTGGGAGATAAGGAACTAAAAGTCTGCATAAAAATGTCAGATCTTTAAAACGGATGTGCACACAACACTCGGGTTCTCGAATAAGACTAAAGTTCAGAGGCGGACAAAAAACCAGAGCTTTCCGCCTAAATTCACAGCCATTGAACGCCAAGAATAAAAAGACTGCTATAAGATTTTTTTTTTAAAACTAACAATAAATGACGATTGATCAACATGAAAGTATATTTAGCATTATTAAAAAAAAATTGAACAAGCTATAAGTATGCATTACAACGACGGAACTTCTATTTTAATTCACCCCCAACAAAAGAAATCAGGGAGTTTCCGGGATAGTCCAAACACATCACGTGACATAACGGGTTTCCCCCAGTTTATTTCCTATCTTTTTGGTGTTGCTAACCCGGACCCTAACCCAAAACGCTAACAATAAATTTACCCCTACCCCTAACATGTGCTTAATTTAACTACCCTAAATATAGCTATCAGGTTTGTTTGCGGTGAATAAAAACTAAAGTACCAAACGACGCGTGAAACATAAAAGAACTCCTTTCATGTAGTTGTTGTAATGGGCATACTCACTCAAGGCTGGGTCGACCTGGGAGTCAAGATCCTTAAAAAAAAGTCCGGCTCCGCCAGGTAGCGAACCCTCGACCTTCCGATCCGCACACGAGCGTCTAGCAGCTACGCCACGGCGACTCCCGGACATATGATAAGGTTAGTTGCGTATCCTTTACAGGACGTTGCAGAACCAACCCCAACAGCGTCTGGCTGTTGTGTGGTTTTTCTAGGCAAATACCATTGCCCTCTGGACGGTCGGCTTTCTTGATACCACTGTCTAAACCAACGCAGGGCGCATGGTCCGCAGCTAGGATCGAACCTGGCATCCAGGCATTACGAAGCTGACATATGATAGGGGGCGTACATTTTCATAGACCCCTCGATACACAAAAGTCCAAGACACGTCAGCAGTATTTACTTCCTTGTAATTTTCCTGACACCCAATTCCGGTTGTGTCTATTTGAGAGGCCATAATTTTAATGATACCCTTTTCTGGCTAGATCTGTTTGTAGGTCCGTGTCATTTTGACCCAACTCACGAATCAAAGAGAATTACATTAAATAAAATGGAGGGGAAAACCTAAGAGATTTTTCGTTCAACCAATTTCGCCGTGTAGAATATTACTTCTGTCCCGTTTTTGTGTGTCTACCTTGAAAACGCATCCAAACATTTATTTAAGCATTCAATATTTACAAAAGGAAGCAAATTGTCATAATGGGGAAATTTAACGACCAGCGGCAGACGACAATTTAGAACGGAAGTGGGAAACCTCAAGTAGCAGACCAAAATATTCTGATAATGAAAAGAAAAGACAGGTTAATGTATTTGAGATTGAACTAACAATGTTATTTCCGGTTCAGTCTGTGTGGTTTGTCTTCTTCTTGTAGATCATACCATGTGGCGTTCGTTAAATATACCTGTCTATAATCGTGTACCTTGTGTACTGTCAATCTGGTATATACGTTTATTTATGCTATAATGCCAAATGACAAGAAAGAAAATGTATTCAATTTTATAAGAAAGCGCCGCTGGAACTACATCGGCTTTGCTCTCAGAACGGATAAGACAAGACATCCCTCATCAAGCGCTCATATAGACACCGGAAGGGAATTAAAAAAAACCGGGTAGAGCCCAAGAGACGTTACGTAGAATCATTACACTGGTCAAGATATTTTCGAAAGATTTTCTACTAGGATTTAAATATTTCATTTCTGATTGATTTTGACAAGATGATTTCAAATATCAAAATGAAATTTACCAACTGGCTGTAGTTTCTTTTGTTTTTGTTTTTAGTGACGAATTTACATTTTAGTATTACAAAGAATGTATGCTTTTTTAAATCCCTGGAGTAAACAGTTGGTCTTTCTATTTTATCTTAAAATGTATTGTTGTTGCATACTCAGTTAATATAAACTTTTACATACAATGATGAAAAGAATAAACGAGAAATATTTAAAGTTCGAATTTCATGTTTCAAAAAGAAACACATTTGAACCTTTTCCGTCCTTATCTAATCTCTGTTCGAGCTCTCTTTGCTTGCTTCTTGTAGTCAGTAGATGAGGTGTCTCTTGTCACAGTCTAGCAGCAATCAGCAAGAACCAAACGGCTCCAATTGCCTTGAAACCTAGTCTCCACAGCCGCTATGTCCCGACGTAATCGTTCACTATACTCATCACTGACAGATCCACAGTTTGACGTAAAAAAATCCAAATAAAAAAATGAAGAAAATTGATTTTTAAAGACATGTTGCAGCCAGAACTCTCATACTTCAGAAGAAGATTTTCTACAATCTCATTTGAATTATCAGATCTGTTGTTCCCAAGGAAATTGTCCACCTCTGTCTTCAACGGCAGACATGCTGTTTTATCATTGTTATGCAACACGCAAAGAAACTTCTCATTGTGAAGTTTTCGAATTTGCGGACCAATTAATATTCCCCTACTTTTTTTTAGCTTCACTTAGTCTTGGAATATTTCTGATGAGATATTTGAAAGCATCAACTGTTTTTTTTTTGTCTATGGCCTTGACAAAGTTTATCATGAGACCCAGCTTAATGTGCAACGATAACAGTACAATCTTGCAGGTGTCGACAAGTGTGGGTTTTCGAAATTCTTACTGCCAGTCTGCAATGGCCGCCTGTTTGGTCATGTCAGTTTCCCATTGCGCACGACTATCCCATTCACAGAGAAAGCAGCAGTACTTAGTATTCACACCCTGTAGTCCAAGCAAAAGAACGACCACTTTTAAATCGTCGCAAAGTGACTAATGATAATGCTCGTAGTTTATACACTTCAAAAGCTGCCTACTGTTTTCATAAGTTTCTTTCATGTGAACTGCATGACCAGCTGGAATTGACGGTAATACATCACAGTTTTAGGGCTGCTATTAGCCCCAGAAAGGTTGTGGCATGCAGAAAAGGCACCTTCTTTGAATATATAAATACACACACACACACACACACACAGAGACACACACACACACACACACACATATATATATATATATATATATATATATATATATATATATATATATATATATATATATATATATATATATATATATATATATAAAAAGAAGACATCTTAACTACACATTCTATTTATCCACTCTGGTTCTTTAATTTCGCCTGTAAAACTATATACTTTATCTGTAACCATTGTTTACTAAGCAGGCTGTTTGGCTGTCCATGATTCATTTTGGGTTGCAATGTAGATAGGTAGTGATCAAGTAATGGTAATTACAAAAGAAAAAAAAAAACAATGCATTCTTCAAAATGCAGTATCAAAGTTAATGGGACAATAGTCAAGCAAGTTTATACATTTAAGTACTTGGGTTGCCTGACAACATCAGATTGAAAATGTATTAAAGAAGTTAAATGCAGACTAGCGCAAGCAGAAGCAGCATTTTACAAGCTAAATAATGTTCTATGCAATCTTTGTCAACGGAGACAAGAAAAATAATTATCAAGAGCTATATAAATCCTATCCTGGTATACAGAAGTGAATCTTGGACAGTCGGCCAATTAGTGAAAAATTATTTGGAAGCAGCGGATGCGGTTTTTATAGTTGAATGATAAGAACATCCTAGACAGATAAAAGGGGCAATGAATAATGACGATGTCTCGAAAGATACTGGCCCACGAAGAGACCTGGCGGCCAACATCAGACGGAGACAATCTGCAATCTTTTGTCATGTCATGAGAAAGATAAAACTAGAGTTGACCGTGACAGTGAGAAAGTTGGAAGGGGAAGGATGCAGAGGGAGACCGACACAGAAGTTTGAGGTTTGAACGACGGATCAACATTATGGCACACGGGTAGTTACCCATAAGTGCTCCGTTCTTCTTCTAACTCAAGTCTGAGTCTGAAGAAGCTCAGCACAGTGCATAGGCTCTGAGACCGAGACAGAAGATGCTGGATAGTTTAACATTCTGGCATGGAAATTCATCCAGTTCACGAGACAAAAGACTGTAGATTAACATGACTACCAAAGCCACACGACTTGGACTATAAAAAGAAGGTCTTAAATGAAATTACGAAAGTAACACATTGCAGGTATAGACGGTATAACGAACGAGGCAATTAAAGCGTGCAGAAAAACCGGAGCAAAATGCAAAAAGCTATTATAGTCCCAAATTGGAAAAACCAGGGCAATAAAAGAGAGTGTGACACATACAGAGGAATTTCTTTATTGAGCCACGTAGGGAAGCTATATTCAAAAGTACTTGAGACAAGAACAAAACATATTGTAGAGACACAGCTGAGTAAAGCTCAGTTTAGATTTAGGAAAGGAAAAAGTTGCACAGACGCCCTTTTCACCCTAAGACAACTTAGTGAAAAGGCAATAGCATATAACAAACAACTTAATATAGCATTCATTGACCAAGAAAAAGCCTTTGACAGGGTAGAAAGGAACAAACTATGGAATATATTGAACGACTATAGAGTACAAGGTCAGCTACTAGACAACATCAGATCTCTGTACCAAACGAGCTCAAGCGTAGTTAGAACAAATGTTGGTGTGACAGACGAATTCATACTAAGAACAGGAGTAAGACAGGGCTGTGTACTATCACCACTACTATTCAATATATACATGGACAGAATAACAACAGCAGCAAACCATGTAATGATAAGCGAACTGTTAACTACACCAAGCAGTGAGACAGAGTTAGTTGAAAGAGATCATTATAATGAAAACATACACGCCGATCCTGAAGAAGTACATCCCCAACTGAACGAAATACTTTTCGCAGACGACCAAAGCATAATACATGAAAACGAAAAAGAACTTCAAATCCACGTAAATGCGCTACACACAGTCTGCAACGAATATAACATGAAGATCAGCATCACCAAAACAGAAATTCTGAAAATAAGTAGAACACCTAATATACTAACTATTCAAGTTAACAACGAACAACTCACACAAGTGCAGCAATTTAAATACTTGGGGAGCATCTTCACAGATGATGGAAGAATTGATAGGGAACTTGAGGCAAGATGTCAAAAGGCGAACGCAGTAACTTACCAACTCTCCCCACTGCTAAAACACCCAAGCATCACTATGGCACTAAAACGACAACTGATAAATTGCATGTTTATACCAACCCTCTGCTACCAATGCCAAACCTGGTCCCTAACAAGAGCACAGGAGAAAAAGATCACGACGTGCGAAATGAGATGCTTACGTAAGGCTGCCAATGTCACAAGGAGAGACAGAGTTCGAAACAAGAACATTAGATCAATTGTAGGAACCACACCATGCCTGCAATACATAAAGAAGCAACAAATGGAGTGGTTTGGCCACTTGATGCGAATGCAAACCGACCAACTGCCTCTACGAGCATACAACGAACAGCACTACTGCCCTAGAGCAAGAGGCAGACCGAGAGTAATATGGATAGACAATATATCAGAGATCCTGAGGCAACACGGACTAACAACAACACGTGCAACACACCTGGCCCAGGATAGAAAACTGCGACTCCCCACTACGCTGTGAGGCAATTGTGGACAAGACAAGACACATTGCCGTTCCGCTTCTCTGCAAATGAATGTATTTTTTTATAACATCATTGATTGTGATATTTTTTCTTCTAAGTAGGCTAAATCTGGTACCACCGGAATTTTAAATCTTCGCTTGCTGCTGGAGATGGGGACGGAACGCTTATGGGGGTGTTCCGAGTGCTGTGATGTCGATTCCTAATTCAACATTCAAATACTGGCCGATATGTAGTTGTCCGCGTGCATGCTGTCTGTATTATTAATGGGGGAGCAGGATGGGCGTGGGTTATGGAGAGTTCAGGGCTGACTCACACCGATAGTCATCATCATCGCACACAGTAATCCCGCGCGTCAGCCAGGGCAGGCCTAGTTAGTCATAGAATTACTGGTCTTATGCTTCCTAACTGGCATGGAGGGATATCATCAAGAGAGTTGTTCAAGGCAACCAGAGATCGTGATCTGCGGAGATGCATGAGCGCCTACGCCAGTTGGCAGAGCACATGATGATGATGATGCTTCCTAATTGTCGTAAACTGCGGTATATAAGTCGAGTTTTCAAACCTAAAACCGACTCAGTGTTTTAAAAGGCGGAGACGGGTATGCTCATGCAGAGTGGCAAGCATCACTTTAGAGGCCCAGGGTAGTTAGTTTTCTTTGGAGATTTTCTCTGGGGTATGCAGGTAGTGTTGGGAAAGGAATAGACATATAGAGTGGTTAGTTCTGCGTCAATGGGTGGTGAATTTATGCATGACCAGCTAGATGTAGTCACGGCCCTTTGGCTGCAAGTAAATGCAGAGGCTCGAATATATTATTATGGTCGGGAGAGAATGAAACAGCTAGGAGTGACATGTCGGCACTGCACTCAGAGGAACAGCAAGACGGACATATCATCCAATTGCCACCAGAACAATCGGAAGTGGAATTCTTCTCTGGCTACCGAAGCTGATGACGTAACGTATACTGTAATGTCCGGAGTATTGTGATGTCCGTGTTTAGCTCAACGCTAAAGCCTAAACAATTATTTCCAAAACTTGGGGCAGACGTAAATGGCGGGTTGCATTAAATTGGTACAATCATAATAGGAAGAACTCTACAGCGGGAGTATGCACAGCAGGAGTCTACCGATCAAATCACCAGTACGTGGGTTCGCCCTTTCAAATATTGTTTCAGCTCGTTATACTCCTAGACAATCATGTATTCTAGGCCTCGGACTTCTGCTGCGCTTATTGGGCTTTTCGGACAATATATAATCGTGGTTTTGCAACAGATACTGAGATCATGGTGTTATATTCAAGTACGGGTTTATTTCACAATTCTTTTAGCTTAAGATCTTGAAGTCAGCATGTATACCAGGTTGGGCTTGTACGTCGCAAGGTATACTAGTCAGCAAGTCGACATATTCCACTGAACACACATCCAGCCACTTAGTCCATAAATGCTTTCCTCCCCTCCTGGGTATGTACCTTCAACTAGCCCTGTAAAAACAAGTAACGAATGTAAAGGTCCTTTTTTTTTAGGCGTATATTGCACATAGGACTAGACCTATATTTTTATAGACCAATCAGTTCAAGATGGGTGATGTGGTCAACATCCCACCGGCCGCCTTTACTTTCCGGTACTGCACCCAGTACCCACTCAAGGCTGGGTCGACCTGTGAGTTAAGGTCATTTTTTTAAAGTCCGGCTCCGCCAGGCAGCGAACCCACGACCTTCCGATCCGCACGCGAGTGTCTAGCCGCTCCGCCACTGCTACTCAACAAGGTAGTTCTGTGCTGGTTTGCTTTTCTTTTTCGGCTTCCTACATAGTGCTCTTGTTTGGGTTCACCCTTTTTGACTTGCTGTATTATTGCAGTTCGGTTCTAGGTTGCAGATTCTATCCACACATGATTCGCCCAGGAAAATGATGTGTCAACTACCGGTACAAGATTCAGAAGCACAAGGCCAGTGTCATTAACATAAATGAGCAGGTCCCCTATAATTGTTCTATGGAACCATAGGCTAAGTTAGTTATTGATAAAGCCACATTGATTAGTTTCCCTGGGCCTTTGAAAGTGTAGGTCATTCAGTAAAAAGACTATCTCAGAGAGAGAGAGAGAGAGAGAGAGAGAGAGAGAGAGAGAGGAGAGAGAGAGAGGAGAGAGAGAGAGAGAGAGAGACAGAGACAGAGACACACTATCAGACACCTTTGTTTGTTAAATAATACTTCCGGGATTACATTAGGCAGGATTAATATCTAAACGATGAAAATCAAACAGCTACCAAAATCCTTCCAAGCGTACAGCAATATAGCAACAGTTATATCCTTTTTCTTTCTTCTTCTGTCTTTCAAGCCCCCAGTAGAGCATGGGGCCCCAACCAACTCACTCCAGGTTGTTGGTTGTTCTATCTTTCAATATCTCACGCAGCTCTGCTTATACTATCCCTATCTTGTTAACTTCACTCTCTAACTCCCTTCTCTTTGTGTTTTTTTTGTCTTCCTTTATTCCTATGCCCCTGTAGGTTCCAGTCCAAGGACATTCTAGTTATATTGTTCTCAGGTTTTCCCAACGTGCGTATTTTCCAAGGCGAACTAGCGTCTTTTCTCAACCACTTAGTCTAGAGGTAAAGGTAAAGTAGGGAGATGTGAACCAGCGCCATTGCACACGGTTATAAACCATAAGTGATCTGCCACCAGTACGGACAGCTGATAAGAATTGTCCACCTGTGTCGCTGTCCGCACATAACTCTATAGCTACAGCGACGTTCCTCCATTTACCCCAGAGTGTCAACACTGGTACCCGTTTCCTAGAAGCTGGGTGAACCCCAGGAACCACCCGGTTTCGAACACCGACCTTGGGCTGCAGCTAGTCGCAGCTGGATTTGAAAGAGAGCCTCGTATTGACTGCCCTAACGCGGCTCCTCTTGGTCTACCACCGTTATATTGAGGCATCACAAAACGGTTACAATCTAACCTGTAGTCCAGTGAGGCCGAGTTTGAATGACGTACTGAATGTTTGACATCCAGCGAAACTAGAAAATTCTGAATAACAATCCCCACCTAACACAATCAACCATTTAAGACAGCTGCATTAGAGCCCACTTCCCTCGAAGTCAGAGTACATACATCTGTTCGAGATGCAGTGAACAAATACTGCCCACAAATAAGCCAGTAAAACCGATGTACATACAAAACGCAGGACCTGGTACAAAGCAAAAAAGTCCAAATGGACGAACAAACAGGACTTTCCGCCGAAATTCACAGCCGGTGAACACAAAAAAGAAAAAGAAGATATCAGAACCTCTGTGGCTACATAAAGAAACGTGTTATCCTTTTTGGGAAAACGCACGGATTTAACATTACTGGAAAATCCGAGTCTCACCTGTACAGTTAAACGCCCGGACCACTTTGCATGTAAAAATGGTTACATAATTTTTACTCTGGTATAAGATAACACCAGCATTTGTTGACTGTGATTTGACCAGACAACTTGACGTTTATACTGTAGGCAAAACGTAACAATAGTCCAACGGACGTTATAAACAACAGTAAGTTAGCTACAAACGGACCAGCATGCCGTCTGCAAGTTAAGATTAAGGAAAAGCCATGCGATGGCCAAAGTTTGTACAAGGATTGCATTCTTGCAGGGGTCTTCACTTTTTCACCCTGTCAGACAGACAGACAATAATGTTTGTCTCCAGTCCTTTGAGAAGCTGTCCAACTTCCGCTCCATGAAGACGTTCGAGAGATAACTACGTGGATTCTTCATCTTGGGGCGCCGCCACGAAGAATTCTGTAGGTGGTTTCGTGGGGGAGGAGCGGCTGGCCGAACGGTTAGAACGCTGTCTCTCAAGCGGAAGACACCCCCCCTTCCCCCCCCCCATTCCCCCCCCCCCCCGAACTACACCGCAAAAGTGGTATAATAAAGACAGTAATTGGCGGTGGTCTAGTGGTGGTTAAGCCACTTTAAATTTAATTATTATTATTAATATGCAGTATTTGAAATAGAATGACATGAATAAAGTTATCTTCTAAAACAGGTTAGCTACCTTACATATTGTACCAGGACATGGACTTGGTAGAGATCCCTGGAAATGGCACTTCTATTTGCTTCGTAAAAAGTACTTTTTAGTGTCTCTGATATTTCTGCGGTCCATCTTCTGCGTAGTCGACATCTGGCTCTGTTACTGTTGTATCTGTACAACATTGCGCTCTGTGGTACCCTGTCTGATGCTTATCTTGTTATTTGACCAAACCCTGGCCCAGTCTCCCTAAAAAAAATTTGGGGTGGATGGGATTAGCCCACCACTGAATAAAATAAATAGCGTTGGGAGGGGGGGGGGCGCTCATGTCGGCTAGCTCCAAGGTTCTTACGCTCTTGTCACCACTTCCCATCCTTCTGTCAAACAGCCAAACACGTCACAGATTTTTCGTTAAATGTTGACATAAACGTGGTGACAATTTTAACCGTTAAAAATGACAGTTGTTTATCAGCCTAAAGAAATGTTCACAAACCTTCCGTTAACTGTTATGGACATTTTGTAAAGTTTAGGAGTTGAGAGTGAGTTTGTTAGTCTCCAGAATGTGTGAATCAAACTGTCAACGCAAAATTTTCCAGTAATCCTTTTTCTTGTTTCCTCTTCCTGTACCTTTCAGTACCCAATGGAGCACAGACGTTCAATCAACAAACACCAATTCGTCCCATCGCCTGTTATCGCATGTAGATAACACTATATCCTCTACAATCTTTTCAATGTCTCTCCCCTCTCCCCTTATGCCCTTCTCCAATTGAATCATCATCATCATGAAGCAGGTCCTTTGCAGAACGTCACTCTCATCACGGTCTGCCTGAAAGAAACTCGGTCTCTCGCCAGCTCTCCCGCCTCGTGTACTTTCATATTCAAGGTGCCACTTATATCCTGTGCCCATCTTTGTGTTGGTCGGCCTCTGCCATTCCTTCCCGGTACTATGCCTTCTGCTACTATTTTTTCCCAATCCGCCATGACGCTTGATATGACCAAAATATTTCAGTTTCCAGGAAAAGATGCTGTTTATTAGCCAATTGAATAAGAGCTAAAACCTGCAGGCTAGAGTTGCCACTAGGGGTGCCGCAGTTATAACTTCTTTGGATGCTGACCGGGTTTATCTTGGTTTTTCCCTGTTGGTTTTGTCATGCAAGGTGAGATTTTTGAAGTCTCACGGGCGGTCCTATTTTCACATAGCAGTCTGGAAGGCAAGGAATGAATCAAGAATTGACATCACTGCAATCGGGACATCCCCCCTCGTGCTCGGTCTCCTTCTTCAGTAGCCAACAAAAAGCTGATGTTCTAATAGTACATACAGCTACTTTATTAGATGTCCGCCTGTGTTTCACCCCTCTGTGTTGAAACCTTCTAGATCCTCCACTCACCCCCGTTGAACCTATCTGTTAATATATCAATTCACTGTAAAGAGAGCCTTTATTTACCACGTCAGATTTAGGGAAGAGACAAACGGACAGATGAATATAAATATTCATCATCATCATGTAGCAGGTCCTTTGCAGAACGTCGCTCTCCTCGTGCTCTCGCCAGCTCTCCCGCCTCATGTATTTCATACTCAAGGAGTCACTTCTATCCTATGCCCATCTTCGTGTCTGTCGGCCCCTGATCCTCTTTCCCGGTACCATACATATTGCTATTATTTTCTCCAATCCGTCGTGGCGCTTATGACCAAAATATTTCAGCTTCCGAGACAGGATGCTGTTTATTAGCAAATCTTGCTTGATATTCAGATCTTTCAAGATGTTAGATGAAATGAACCTTGGTTTGACTTGAAATGAACCTTGGTTTGCACCGGCTTTAACGTCTAGGGTTGACAACACAAACGCCGCTCAGCTTATTGGTACATGCTATCAGTTTATTCTGGTCCATGTATTCAATATGCTTAAACAATTATTCTCAATTCTATCACTCGCGACATATTCGAACACTAACCATTCGCGCAACATAAAGACGACATCTTCAAATACTACAACCGTCTTCTCTGACTTCTCTTGATCAACTGACCACGAGGCTAGCTCGGGCTTCCCCTCGCTTACTCCACCGGCCACAAGTATCTTGTGCCGTCACTTGTAGCACGGACTTCCTGCTTGCCACAATGTACTCGTGGAGACCATGCAAAGCAGGGTCATCACACTTCTTCTTTATCTAAGATAATTGTAGATACTCACCAGGAAAAATATGAATATGTTATAGGTTTTTAATAAAGCTGAGGTTTCTAGCTGAATTCTTGTACCCACTGTAGCACTAACACGATTACCTGGCAATCTTTAAACAAAAATGACATTGGCTCCCAGCTCGACCCAGCCTTACATGGGTACTAAGTCGACCCAGCCTTAATGGGTACCAGGTCGACCCAGCCTTACATGGGTATCAAGTCGACCCAGCCTTACATGGGTACCAAGTCGACCCAGCCTTACATGGGTACCAAGTCGACCCAGCCTTAATGGGTACCAGGTCGACCCAGCCTTACATGGGTATCAAGTCGACCCAGCCTTACATGGGTACCAAGTCGACCCAGCCTTACATGGGTACCAAGTCGACCCAGCCTTACATGGGTACCAGGCCGACCCAGCCTTACATGGGTACCAGGTCGACCCAGCCTTACATGGTTACGAAGTCGACCCAGCCTTACATGGGTACCAGGCGGACCCAGCCTTACATGGGTACCAGGCCGACCCAGCCTTACATGGGTACCAGGCCGACCCAGCCTTACATGGGTACCAGGCCGACCCAGCCTTACATGGGTACCAGGTCGACCCAGCCTTACATGGGTACCAGGTCGACCCAGCCTTACATGGGTACCAGCTCGACCCAGCCTTTCATGGGTACCAGGCCGACCCAGCCTTACATGGGTACCAGGTCGACCCAGCCTTACATGGGTACCAGCTCGACCCAGCCTTACATGGGTACCAGGCCGACCCAGCCTTACACGGGTACCAGGCCGACTAAGCCTTACATGGGTACTAGGTCGACCCAGCCTTATATGGGTACCAGGTCGACCCAGCCTTACAAGGGTACCAGGTCGACCCAGCCTTACATGGGTATCAGGCCGACCCAGCCTTATATGGGTACAAGGCAAGCTCCTGGCAAGTGAATGAGACTGACTACATCACCCACTGAGTGCTTGTTGGTCTATGCAATATTTGTCTAGCAATATATGCCCAATATGCCTGAAGACGTGGAAAAGAGTCATCCCCCCCCTCATCCCAAAGAACCCTAGGCCCCCAACCAACTCACAGAAAGTCGTAGTATCCTTTGCTACAGCACGCAGCACTCCCTATGTTCTTCTTATCTATCTAACTTCACTCTCTATCTCTCTTCTGCTCGTGTTTTTTGCTCTGACTTTATTTCTATGCTTTGTGGGTTCCAGTGCAAAGATATTGCGGTTTTACTGTTCTCAGGTTTTTCTCAACATGTGCCCAAACCAAAGCTATCATCTTTACGTTACATCTTGATTTACTGTTTGGTTCTCTCCCATAGCGCAACATTAGTTATTCTACCATACCCTTTAATTCCTTATGTTCTGCGCAGGCACCAGGTAATGAATGTTTGAGGTTTATTAGTAACTGTTTTAGTTGTTCTACATGTTTCCGCTCCATACAACAGTACTGACTTGACATAAGAATAAAAAAAAAAAAAAAAAATCCTCAGTTTAGTGTTCAATTCAATTTTCTTCGACTTCCAAAAATTCCCTAGTGCTACGAAACCTCACTTTGCCTTTTCTATTCGTATCTTAATATCTTTGTCAGTTGCCCCATCTTTATCTACATTACTGTCCGAACAGGTGTGCGGGCCTGTATCTTTGTGTGGGATATAATTACCTTGCCAGTTCTATTCATATCTTGATATCTCTGTCTGTCGTACCATCTTTATCTACATTATTGTCCGAACAGGTGTGTGGCTCTATGTCTTGGTGTGGTTTATAATTATCTTGCCTTTTATTCTTATTCTTAGAGTCCATACCATGTGGCGTTGGTAGACATGTCTTTCTTCAATCTTCAGTCTCGTATGCTTTAAATCAACTCAGACACAGATGATCTTCCATGCCATGATGTCACGCTGTCCAGCATCATTTCGCTCGGTCTTCCTCTGCCTCTCCTCTCCTCTAGCTTTATTACCGTCACGATGTACTCCAGGTTTCTCATTCTTACCAAAGAATGTAGATTGTCTTTTTCTGATCAGTTTTTTTTTAATCGTGAGCCAGTTTCTTTCAAGATATCAGCATTACTCTTTCTGTCCAGGGTATTCTCATCATTCATCTATAAAAACCCCATCTCCGCAGTTTCCAAATAAGTTTTCACTAATTTGCTAACTGTCCATGATTCAATCGTCTCTATTGACAAATAAAAATTGCATAAAATATTCTTCATTTGGTAAAATGCTGCCTCTGCTTGAGCTATTCGACATTTAACTTCTCTAATACATCTTCCATCTCATGTTATCAGGTTACCCAAGTACTTAAACATATGAACTTGCTTGAGGTTTGTCCCATTTACTTTGATATTGCATTTTGGAGGGTCAGTTTTATTCGTAATTACCATTGTTTCTGTTTTTCTGCCGTTCAAAAGCTTGTTTTCACTATCCGTTACAATTATACCCATCATTTCTTGCAGCTGTGTTTTACTTTCAGCAATCAAAACTATATAGTCAGCTTATTGCAGATTGTTATCAGTATTCCCGCCAACCGCTATTCCTGGCATACCATGTATGGATCTAATTATTTTTTCACTGTAAAAAAAAAAAAAAAAAAACGGGTGATAGTACACATCCTTGTCTAAGGCCTTGTCTAATGTTTTGAAACGTTCTAACTTGGTTGTCAACCCTCACGGTCGCTTCTTGTTGCCAATATATGTTTTTATTATCCTCAGATCTTTACCATCATTGTTTAAAGTTTCCAAAATTCTGATAATTTCTTCACGTTTCACTTTGTCAAATGCTTTAGTACGATCAATAAAGCGCAAATACTTTTCCTTCTGCCTTTCTATCCCCCAATGGAGCATAGGCCCTCAACCAACTCACGCCAAGTCGTTCTATCCTTCGCCATTACATGGAGCTCTCCCCATGTCCTCCCAATCTTTCTAACCTCATTCTCCAGCTCTCTTCTCCATGTGTTTTTTGGCCTTCCTTTATTCATATGCCCCTGTGGGTTCCAATGCAAAGACATTCTAGTTATGCTGTTCTCCTGCTTTCTCAGCGTGTGCCCTATCCAACGCCAGCGTCTTTTCCTCACCTCCTGATCCACTGGAGCCTGTTTAGTTCTCTCCCAAAGTTCTACATTAGTTATTCTATCATACCATTTTATTCCCTCTATTCTGCGCAGGCACCAGTTAATGAATGTCTGTAATTTATTAGAAATTGCCTTGGTTGTTCTCCATGTTTCCGCCCCATACAATAGTACTGATTTGACATTAGAATTAAAAATTTTTAGTTTAGTATTGCTTTTAATTTCTTTTGACCTCCACAAATTCCTTAGTGTTATGAAAGCCCCTCTTGAATTTTGTATTCTTATTTTAATATCTCTATCAGTTCCTCCATCTTTATCTACATTACTGCCTAAATAGGTGTACGAAAAGCGCAAATACAGCTCTGTTTATTTCACTCATTATTTCTGAAAAAAGTTCTCAAGATAAATATTGCGTTGTCTGTGTCTTTACATTCGACAAAACCTCACTTCTCTTTTCCAATTTCTGGTTTAATTGTGCACCTTATTCTTCTCATAATAATTCTCATGAATATTTTAGTTTCGTGACTCATTAAACTAATTGTTCCATGTTCTCCACATTCAACTGTACCAGGTGTTTTGGTAAAGGTATAAAAAGAGATTTGAAAAGGTCATTAGGTACGTGTCCACTGTTATAGATATCATTAAATAATTGTGTCAAACCTTTTAAACCCAGTACACCAGCAGCTTTTAATTCTTCAATCAGGATGTTATCTGGCCCCGGAGGCTTACATTTCTTCATGTTGGTTATAGAATCTTCTACTTTCGCTTTCATAATTGGTAGTCATCCCCAGTACTCCTGACTCTCTATGTCTGGTCTAATGTTATCATGTTATAGCTTTTTAAAATACTTTGTCCATTTTTCAATTACCATCCCTTTGTCCATTAATATTTCACCTTCTTTTGTTTTCAAGCAACTACTTGTTGTACATTTTCTAAAATTTGATAGTTCTTGTATTCTTTTTTACACGTCTCGTGTGTTCTCTTTTTTGTTCTTTAATGTTTTTTTGCACTTATTATTTAGCCATACTTCTTTCGTTGTATTACATTTACGTAAAATCTCTGTATGTATTCTTTTACGTTCATCTTAATTATATATATATTTTTTTTCTCTAATTTCCATTAGATGTAAAATTTCCTCTGTCATCCATTTTTTCTTTGCTGTCTTCTTTACTTCTGGGAATATTTCCTTTGATGTCTGTTGTTATCACTCTGTTAGCACTTGTCATTGTTTATCCATACCGGTTATCTTTTCAGTAGCATTGTGTCTATTTTTAAACAGTAATGGTGTATCTCTTACTCATTTGATAATTTCATTCTTCTTCATCTTCTTGATTCAGGGTTTGCCATATCTTTTTTTTAAATTATTTTTTTTTAATTTCTTTTCAAGTTTCTTTAGCTTTATTCTTATTTTTCCAATGACTGGTACATGGTCACTGTTACAGTCTGCACCTGGTCTTGTTTTTTATTGCCAGTAGGTAGGTAGGTAGTTGTACCCCCACAAGGACATCACACAAGCGATAAACACCCCTTTGACACAAAGTGCCACCATGCGGATTAGGATCATCCGACATAGGGAGACTTTTGACAATGAAAACGAATTACTGACAGGTAGGTAGGTAGGTAGGTAGGTAGGTAGGTGGGTGTACCCCACCAGGAAATCACATAAGCAATAAACACCCGGTGTCACAAAGTGCCATCATACAGATAAGGATCACCCGTGAAGAGGTCTTAGAAACCCTTTTTAGTCGTTAGGCCTTATCTATGGCTAGGCCATATTTATGCCCAGGCTTTATTCAGGGCCCCTGGCAGAAGCCAGGGTAGGGCTTCAAGTAACACGAAATTGCAACCCACATGGGGACGACTTTGAGTTTTACTTACAGCAAGCTGTTTCTGAATCTACTGTTTATAAGAATGTAATCAATCTGGTCTGGACAATTATTTCCAGGACTTTTGCAAGTCCACAGGCGTCTAGGATGTTGTTAAAAAAGAGTATTTCCAATCATAAATTTATGTGTCGTAGCTGATTCAACCAGTTTTTCTGCTCTCTAATTTCTCTCCCCAAAACCATATCCACTTGTAAGGTCTTCATAATTTTCTTGCCCGAAGTTAGCATTAACAGTTATCTCCCTTGTTTTACATTTTGCGTCGATGCAATGTTCAGTTGTTGATAAAAATCAATGCTTTCTTCCTCTGAACTGTCTGCCGTTGGTGCTTAGACCAGTATATTACTCACATCCACTACTTTACCGCTTAATTTGACTAATAGTATCCGTTCTGATATAGTCATGTATTCTTTTACTGTTTTTGCTCTTTCCTGCCCAAACTTATGCTGACTCCCCTTTCATGCTTTTTTCCACCTGAGTAAATTATTCGATAGTTATCTGAATATATTCCCCCTGTCCCAGTAGGTATTGTTTTACACAATCCCATGTTGTTTACGTTTATTATGTTTATTTCACTCTTGATGTTTTCTAGTTTACCTACTTGCATGAGTGTTCTCACATTTCATGTTCCATTGATTACTGTCTCATTCTTTGGTTTGTGTACAGTGGCCAGATGACGGTCTGGCTACATCTGTAGCACATGCAGACTACTACCGGACGAGGCAATTCTTGAACTCCCCTTAATGGCGATTTCGTTTATCGATTGTTGTCTAGACATATATTTTCTTTGCACAATACTCAAAGTAGGTTGCAATTTCTGCCTGTGCCTTTTCTTTTCGTATCTTAATATCTCCGTCAGTGGTCCCATCTTTATCTACATTACTGTTTGAACAGGTGTGCGGCTCCTCTTGGTGTGGTATATCCTTATTTTGCCTTTTTCTATTTGTATTTTAATATCTCTGTCACCTCATCTTTGTCTTCATTACTGTCCGAACAGGTGTGGGGCTCCTTATCTTGGTGTGGTATATCATTATCTTGCCTTTTCTATTCGTATCTTACTAACTCCGACAGTGTCCCATCTTTATCTACATTACTGTCTGAACTGGTGTTTCGGTCCATATCTTTGTGTGGGATATCAATGAGAGAAACCACATTAGTGTTTGCCTGATTGATTCTAATTTTCTTTGTTTTTCCTTTTTTTTTTTTTGTAAAAATTTTTACACCTGATTATTGTGATCTCACATTAAGGACAGGTAAACCATCCAAACTGACTTTTTTTTCCCTTCAAAATTGTGGAATTTAAATATTTTTTTTTTTTTACACTACATGAAAGTGTATTGATTTTTGCACATGATAATGCAAGTTTTGTTGCGAAATTCAACCTGAAAGTTATTTTAACAAATTTTTTTCCCAATATGTTATAGTAACTGTTTATTTACTCAGTAATTTACTTAGACATATATTTAAACTGTCATAACTTAGTTATTTATCAATGCTTTTTAATAATTATTTCACCCATTGGTTAGAAATTGTACAATAACTGGGATAGCCGAATCTATTTAATCCATGTTAGAAGACATATGCTAGAAGTAGCCGTGAGTGATGCTGTTATTACATATAATAAAATAGAAGTAGTCAGGGCTAAGTCGAGGCACAGTGTTTACGCATTTTGTAGATTTGATCAGCCACATGAAAGAGCAGCTGAGGTTGTGTAATAATACTGCTAAAATACTTACACAACCTCACTATTTTACAACAACACTCACACAACCTTACCGTGTTACAACACTCACACAACCTTACTGTGTTACAATACTCACACAACCTTACCGTGTTACAACACTCACACAACCTCACCGTGTTACAACACTCACACAACCTCACCGTGTTACAACACTCACACAACCTTACTGTATTACAACTTTCACACAATCTCACAGTGTTACAACACTCACACAACCTTACTGTGTTACAACTCTCACACAACCTTACCGTGTTACAACACTCACACAACCTCACCGTGTTACAATACTCACACAAGCTCACAGTGTTACAACACTCACACAAGCTCACCGTGTTACAACACTCACACAACCTTGCCGTGTTACAACACTCACACAACCTTGCCGTGTTACAACACTCACACAACCTTGCCGTGTTACAATACTCACACAACCTTACCGTGTTACAACACTCACACAACCTTACCGTGTTACAACACTCACACAACCTTGCCGTGTTACAACACTCACACAACCTTGCCGTGTTACAATACTCACACAACCTCACCGTGTTACAACACTCACACAACCTCACTGTGTTACAACACTCACACAAGCTCACTGTGTTACAACACTCACACAAGCTCACTGTGTTACAACACTCACACAAGCTCACTGTGTTACAACACTCACACAACCTCACCGTGTTACAATAGTCACACAACCTCACTGTGTTACAATACTCACACAACCTTACCGTGTTACAATACTCACACAACCTCACCGTGTTACAACACTCACACAACCTTACCGTGTTACAACACTAACACAACCTCACCGTGTTACAATAGTCACACAACCTCACTGTGTTACAATACTCACACAACCTTACCGTGTTACAATACTCACACAACCTCACCGTGTTACAACACTCACACAACCTTACCGTGTTACAACACTCACACAACCTTGCCGTGTTACAATACTCACATAACCTTACCGTGTTACAACACTCACACAACCTCACTGTGTTACAATACTCACACAACCTCACTGTGTTACAATACTCACATAACCTAACTGTGTAATACTCACACAACCTCACCGTGTTACAACACTCACACAACCTCACTGTGTTACAATACTCACACAACCTCACTGTGTTACAATACTCACATAACCTCACTGTGTAATACTCACACAACCTCACCGTGTTACAACACTCACACAACCTCACTGTGTTACAATACTCACACAACCTCACTGTGTTACAATACTCACATAACCTCACTGTGTAATACTCACACAACCTCACCGTGTTACAACACTCACACAACCTTGCCGTGTTACAACACTCACACAACCTTACCGTGTTTCAACACTCACACAACCTCACCGTGTTACAACACTCACACAACCTCACTGTGTTACAATACTCACACAACCTTACTGTGTTACAACACTCACACAACCTTACCGTGTTACAACACTCACACAACCTTACCGTGTTACAACACTCACACAACCTTACCGTGTTACAATACTCACACAACCTCACTGTGTTACAATACTCACACAACCTTACCGTGTTACACACTCACACAACCTTACTGTGTTACAATACTCACACAACCTTACCGTGTTACAACACTCACACAACCTCACTGTGTTACAACACTCATACAACCTCACTGTGTTACAACACTCACACAACCTTACCGTGTTACAACACTCACACAACCTCACTGTGTTACAACACTCACACAACCTTACCGTGTTACAATACTCACACAACCTCACCGTGTTACAATACTCACACAACCCTACCGTGTTACAACACTCACACAACCTCACTGTGTTACAACACTTACACAACCTTACCGTGTTACACACTCACACAACCTTACCGTGTTACAATACTCACACAACCTCACTGTGTTACAATACTCACACAACCTTACCGTGTTACACACTCACACAACCTTACTGTGTTACAATACTCACACAACCTTACCGTGTTACAACACTCACACAACCTCACTGTGTTACAACACTCACACAACCTCACTGTGTTACAACACTCACACAACCTTACCGTGTTACAACACTCACACAACCTCACTGTGTTACAACACTCACACAACCTTACCGTGTTACAATACTCACACAACCTCACCGTGTTACAATACTCACACAACCCTACCGTGTTACAACACTCACACAACCTCACTGTGTTACAACACTTACACAACCTTACTGTGTTACAATACTCACACAACCTTACCGTGTTACACACTCACACAACCTTACCGTGTTACAATACTCACACATCCTTACCGTGTTACAATACTCACACAACCTCACTGTGTTACAATACTCACACAACCTTACCGTGTTACAATACTCACACAACCTCACTGTGTTACAATACTCACACAACCTTACCGTGTTACAAAACTCACACAACCTCACTGTGTTACAACACTCTCACAACCTCACTGTGTTACAATACTCACACAACCTCACTGTGTTACAATACTCACACAACCTCACCGTGTTACAATACTCACACAACCTTACCGTGTTACAATACTCACACAACCTCACTGTGTTACAACACTCACACAACCTTACCGTGTTACAACACTCACACAACCTCACTGTGTTACAACACTCACACAACCTCACCGTGTTACAATACTCACACAACCTCACTGTGTTACAACACTCACACAACCTCACTGTGTTACAACACTCACACAACCTTACTGTGTAATACTCACACAACCTCACCATGTTACAACACTCACACAACCTCACTGTGTTACAACACTCACACAACCTCACAGTGTTAAAATACTTCGACAAACCCCAACATGTTACAAAAGTCAAAAATTAACACAGGTGAAGAGATACTTACAGGTGCCCTAGAAAGAAACACCACCACACAACTCGTTGAATTATCAAACACACAAAACACATTACACATTCACAAAGCCGTTTCTGTCATTGACTACATCCTGGTTAGAAAAAAGCCTCTTGTACCAACAAATTTACGATTATTTCCGGCTAACAACGAATGCAACAATCCCAAGATCCAGGTTGTACCTGCCAGGGGTCTAGGTCATGAACCAGGTCCACTTTTCTTTAATGGGTTGGGTCGTTTTTTTTTTTTTAATTTTGGGTCGACTTTGCGCGGGGTTTTAGACAAGAAGGTGATTCTGGAAGAACTAGAACATAAATTTAGAATCGTTGTGCTGTAGCAGGATGCTTGTTGCTTTGACATAGGGCTTTGCGGTATTCATTACAAAGTGTCTATTACAGTACTGCTAAAAAAAAAAAAGATGTATAGACAGGTACGGCTTACTGTTGTGGGAGCCGCTGAGGTGTAGCGGCTAGACGCTTACAGGGAGATCGAAAGATTGTGGGTTCAAGTCATGACTGAACCAGAAGTTTACACAAAAAAGGCTGCCAGGTAGACCTAGCCTTAACTGGGTATCAGGCACAGTCATGGGAAGTAAAGGCGCCCGGCGTGATGTTGATCACATCACCATCAGGACCTAATTGGTATATAAAATATAGGTCTAGCGTGTTATGTCCGGTGGCTCTGAAGATGTAGAAGTTGGGAATAATGAATAATTGAGTCAAAGAGCACGTTTTCTCTGTTTTATAAGATCGACTTCATTGCACCTGGTGTTATCCCATATGGTATAGTCTTTCTCCGCAGAGAGGCTAGGCGCCTGCAGAAAGCGTCACATGTTACAAAGACTCCGAAGCATTAGCGACGATCAAGAGGGATTTTCTTATAAAGTCTACTCGTGAACTGAACGTCACAGCTAATTAAACATTTGCTGAAAACGACCGAATGGCGCAGATATCTCAGCCTAGCTGTACCGCATACCGCAATTTTATGGGAGGACGCAGAAGAGGAAGAGAATTTGTGACTTAATATGTGTTCTTGCACTGTAAACACTTTTGAGATAACGGTTGAATAATAACCTTTAGTCAAGGTTAAATAATAACCTTTAGTCAAGGTAAAAAAATAACCTTTAGTCAAGGTAAAAAAAATAACCTTAAGTCAAGGTTAAATAATCACGTTTAGTCAAGGTTAAATAATAACCTTTAGTCAAGGTTAAATAATAACCTTTATTCAAGGTTAAAAAATAACTTTTAGTCACGGTTAAATAATAACGTTTAGTCAAGGTTAAATAATAACCTTTAGTCAAGGTTAAATAATAACCTTTAGTCAAGGTTAAATAATAACCTTTATCCAAGGTTACATAATAACCTTTAGTCAGGTTAAATAATAACCTTTAGTCAAGGTTAAATAATAACCTTTAGTCAAGGTCAAATAATAACCTTTAGTCAAGGTCAAATAATAACATTTAGTCAAGGTTCAGAAATATTTTTTGGTCAAGGTAAAATAATAACCTTTAGTCAAGGTTAAATAATAACCTTTAGTCAAGGTTAAATAATAACCTTTAGTCAAGGTAAAATAATAACCTTTAGTCAAGGTAAAATAATAACCCTTAGTCAAGGTTAAATAATAACCTTTAGTCAAGGTTAAATAATAACCTTTAGTCAAGGTCAAATAATAACCTTTAGTCAAGGTTCAGAAATATTTTTTGGTCAAGGTAAAATAATAACCTTTAGTCAAGGTTAAATAATAACATTTAGTCAATGTTCAGAAATAACTTTGAGTCAAGGTTAAAAAATAACTTTTAGTCAAGGTTCAAAGATAACCTTTAGTCAAAGTTGAATAAACAATTTTAGTCAAGGTTGAATAATTGTATTTAGTCAGGGTTAAAAAATAACCTTTAGTCAAGGTTAAATAAAAACCAGTAGTCAGGGTTAAAAAATAACCGTTAGTCAAGATTAAAAATAACCTTTAGTCAAGGTTAAATAATAATCCTAATTCAAGGTGCCCTTTGGGAACAAACAACAGAATAAGTGGAGAAAGAAGATTATTATGGCCTGGAGAGAATGAGGCACCTAGGTGTAACCAGAGGGTCTGGCCGGCTCACTACACTTAGAGGAAAAGCAAGACGGGCATTTACCCAGATTGTTACCGGTATCATCAGTATTAAAACTCTGCGCTGGCTCCTGAAGATGAGGACAGACCATGCATGGGAATGCCCCGAGTGCTGTGAGATCAATTCTTGACTCAACTCAACTCAACTCTTAATTCAAGGTTAAAAAATAAACTTTAGTCAAGGTTAAATAATAAACTTTAGCCAAGTTTAAATAATATTTAGTCAAGTTTCAATAATTACCTTTAGGGCCTAATATAACAGGCAGGTGGTTGAACAGGCAGACGAGCAGTTAAAAGCATCCATTACAGGACGTTGCAGAGCCAACCTCAGCGTATTTTAGCGGTTTTTAGTTTTTCTAGGCAAATTTTACGTTCATTAGTTTGCCACTGCTTACTGAACGCTCAGGTCTCAGAACCACTATAGAAATAGACACAGGAGAAATCGTCCGCAGCTGGGATCGACCCTGGCACCCGGCATTACGAAGCTCGTTCGCAACGCCTAAGCCGCAGACGCTAGCGTGTAAATAGAAGAGTGGACTGATAATTCCTGGATCAACGATTTGTGAGTTAATTTCTCTACAGACAGAGGACACATGTACACATAAAGATATACAGATAGACATACAAACAGACACACAGACAAGCATACCTATTTAGATAAGTGGACAGACAGACAGACAGACAGACAGACAGACAGACAGACAGACAGACAGACAGAGATAGATAGATAGATAGATAGATAGATAGATAGATAGATAGATAGATAGATAGATAGATAGATAGATAGATAGATAGATAGATAGATAGATAGATAGATAGATAGATAGATAGATAGATAGATAGATAGATAGATAGATAGATAGATAGATAGATAGATAGATAGATAGATAGATAGATAGATAGATAGATTAGATAGATTAGATAGATAGATTAGATAGATAGATAGATAGATAGATAGATAGATAGATAGATAGATAGATAGATAGATAGATAGATAGATAGATAGATAGATAGATAGATAGATTAGATAGATAGATTAGATAGATAGATAGATAGATTAGATAGATAGATAGATAGATAGATAGATTAGATAGATAGATAGATAGATAGATAGATAGATAGATAGATAGATAGATAGATAGATAGATAGATAGATAGATAGATAGATAGATAGATAGATAGATAGAATGCTTGCAAGAGCACTGCCCCAGATTACAAAGGGAGACAAGCAATAGATATAAGGTATAGGAATCAAGAGTTATCTCTAGTAATATCCAAACCCTATTTGTTTTTATTACTCCTCTTTGTCCCTGTCACCCAGGAGGTATAATTCAAACTCGTCCACAGCTTGGACAGACGATTGGCACTCGTACATACTAGAAGGCTTTGGGCATTCATGTTAACTAACCAACAAGCGAAAGGGCTGGTGAAAAGCATATCTTACCAAGCAGATGAGATGGTTTGGTAATCGGGCGAAATTGCCATAGTACCAACTTCCACAAGAAGTAACGTTGGAAGAATACAGGGTAAAAAAAAAAAAAAAAACTGGCAAAAGATGTTACGACGGCATTATGACAAACGATAGATAAATGAAGCCTGTCGTATAGAAGGCATTTGAATTAACTTAGCCACAGTTTGGGACTCAATTTCTTTTTTAAATTGTTTTATTATTTTTTTTAATTATTCTAAAGCCCTACCTAGGCTATCGTCGGGACACTGATATAATCTAACCGTTAAACTGTTTTTGTGGGAATTATGGCCGGGCGATTCTAATTCCAATGGTGGCATTTTGTGTCACCGGGTGTTTATCGCTCGTTGTGCGGTTCTGGTGGGGTTAAACGTCCCTCACTCAGGCATTTGACAAAAGCCCAGATAAGATCCTACCATCTCATCTCCCGCTCCCACCTTCCCCAGTCCACCCCCCCCCCCCCCGAATAAGCCCAAATAACCACAGTAATCTGAGGAAGAGAAGAAAATATCAAGCCATAAGTAACAAACAGAGAGAAGTAAAAACTGTATACACAAGGGAGATGAATGGCCGTATACCACGAGGTAGACCAAGACGACCATGGAGAGATAATATCTGTACGGACTTGTTAACACTTGGTGTCACCAACTGGAAAAAGAAGGCCAGCCAGAGAGATAATTGGAGGAAGGTGATATCTGCAACAACGAACTTCAAGGGCTCGGAACGATGAAAGAAGAAGAAGATGAGTAACAAACAGACCCTGGTAAATTGCAAGTAGGTAGGTAAGTAAAGGACCCTTCTTCATTTCTTCAGGAGTATCAGGCATATAGGGCTAGACCTATATTTTATTGACCAATCGGTGTTTGGTCGCTGATATGATCAGGACCACACGGGTCGCCTTTACTTCACAGACTTTACCTGATGCAAAAAGTCTAACTCCGTCAGGACGCGAAAGCACGACCTCTCGATCCGCAGGCGATAATCTAGCCACTATATCCCGACGGCGGCGTCCGTGGCTAAGGCGTTGCGAGTCCGACCCGTAAGCCAGCATACCGCGATCGAAACCCACTGTAGGCTGCGTAGATTTTTATCGTGGTATGGGACGTCGCAGGTCGACCCAGCCTAAAATGGGTACCAGGATGGGCTGTCCTGGGAAAGTTAAGACAGCCGGCGTAATGCTGACCACATTACCCACAGAGTGCTGATGGTCTGTAAAAATATGGGACGCTCTGCCCATATGCCCGATGCGCCGAAAGGCGTGAAAGGGGATCTTTACTTTTTCTTTACTATATCCCGACGGCTCCACATAACTGTCAAGTATGCAATAAAAACCCCCAGCTATAAAGGTAAGGAATTAAACGACCTTTTTCGTGCCAGCAGAAAATTGAACGTGTGATCAAAACTTATTTTTAAGTATCCAGAAACCACGAGTTGTTAACCCTTTGGCTCGGTACTATGGATATCGCAACCCTTTGGCTTTGATTCCCTGATAGGTACCTAAATCGGGGAGATATGTGGCATTTCTGCCTACCCCCAGACCACAAGGGGTTCGTCACCCGGTTGCCGCTTAGTCAGGTTTAACCAACTGCGCTAGTAAGCCGGACCTAGCTAAACTTATAGTTTTATAAACCAACCAGCACTCGGTGGCTGATGTGGCCAACGTTATGACCGGCGGCCTTTACTTCCAATGACACAGTGACCCATTTTAGACTGGCCGATCTTCTTCTTCCTAGCGTTCACCGGCTGAGAACTCAGGTGTTCGTCCATTTCTGAACTTTGGTCTTGTCCCAGAACTTGAGTTTTGCGTGCACTTCCGT